>JAUELU010000025.1:6788134-6799006 GCA_032357145.1 Evasterias troschelii
GACTGTAATTTGGAACACAGTCGGCAAACGGAACCAACATTGAAAGGGGGCAGGGGGGCCCAACGAGATATGGCCGGAATTGTAGACTAAAGGGTGCTGGGTAAAACTAAATCGAGCTATATTTTGACATTGGTTGGTGTTGGTTGTTGGTTGGTCTCATTTCATGCATACCAATGGGCCTTGTTAGAAAAAACCCAGGCATGATAACTGAGCCTTGAAAACAAGAAAAGAATAGTACTGTTTTTTGAGTACAAGAGCTGACCTACATGGTGTAGACTTCTACAAACCCTTTACAACCCTCAGCTTCTCCAATCCTCTCCAAGAAATTGTCTGGTTGCGATGGATTGAGACTGTAGGCCCAAATAACAATTGCTCATCACTGGGCCAGGCATACCAATCTCAGCTGAGTCCACACATTTGTGTTGTTGAATGACCATAGGATAATGGCAGATTCTGGAGGCTTGTAAGGTGTTAATGGACATTTAAAAATAATCTTACGGACTTTCTGAGAGCACAAAAAACATGTATCACACCTGGGAAACATCTTTCCCGAAACACTATTTTAGCAATCAAACTTGCCCTTGAAAACAAACAGATTTGCAACATACAGATAATATGTTTTACTTATTCACATTCATGTCAGTTTTCGCAATAACAAACAGCTATAAAAATATACATGAAAAAACTTTACCACCTGAAGGCGTGAGACTGTAGAAATTGGTCTCATTCACTATGAAATGTACATGGATTCTTATTGGCTGCTAATGACAAACCTGCAAGCACCAGACCAATCAGAGGTGGTGTTAAACGTGATGCCAAAATTAAGGTTTATAACCGTGTTGGTATTGTTAAATTTGAATACAGTGTTTAGTGACAGAAACCCCTGACTAAACTACCATAACGATTTAGCCAATACGTCTTCGAAATATCTGTACATAATCCGATCTGGATAAATAATTTTTACAATTACAATTCAAGAATACAGAATGATTTTTTGGCCACCATTGTTCACACTCGCTTGTCCTGATTTAGCAAAAACAATAATAAAAAGAAGGGACAAATTAAAGAAAATTGAAAATAATAACAACTGATTCAAGAAAACATTTGTTAAAATATGATAAAGGGAAGTTAATCTAAACCTTGAATACAAGATATTCAGTGGTGTTAAATAAGAAAAACGAAAATAAAATGAATACAAATTCAGAATTAAAACAAAAAGGGAATTAAAAAAAAAAGGATTGTGATTGAAGAACAAGACAATAAATAAGCTCGATAGACAAATGAAACTTGTCAGTCGAGTTCAAAGCGAACTGTTTTCAAATTTAAGAAAAATCAACGGCAACAACATTTTACTGAGAGCTGAACTAAATTGAGTATTTGTTGAAATGTAGGAATTGGACAAAAATTGTCCCGACATTACAACAATAAAATAAAATAAAAATTAGAAAAGAAGTTTCATCATGACGAGTTTGTTTTGCCTCAATTAATACTAAACAGTCATAATTCAGTATATATTTACACATGTACCGTTTTAGTTCACTAATTTGAATACAATTACACAACTATGCATACTCATACAGCACTGTTTGGGCAAATATAATATGAATTATAATGATGATAATAAATGGGGGACAAATAATAACAAAAGGACACCCTTTATAACCAAGAGACAAGGACGTTAAATAAGGAAGTGTATCATTTCACATGGAATTAATAGCGCATAGTATGAGAGGATTCCAATGCACTTATGCCCAACACCAAAATTAAAATACAGAATGAAAACGGACTGAAATAAATTGGTCAATACAAATGGTGCTAACTTTGAATACATGGGTTTTGAATGGAGAATTATATCTTAGTGGTATGATGATTAATCGCTCGCATAATTAACCAACTTCAAAAAAATCTGCCTAAAATTATGTTCTCTTTGTTCAAGCTTTGAGTACCTTTAAGAGTTTGCAGATATAAGACTCAAGTATTATTATTATTACTAAAACAAACTATGTATGGATAGGTTATGCAAATGAGTATTAGTTAATATACCTGCACAGGTTACACTGGGATGTACCTATAAACGAGAATAAAAATGTCAAATTAACGGTGTGTAATGTTTTTCAATTAATCACATATATATCAAATTATGAATTTACATCTTTTTAGTTACATGGAATACAAAAAATTAATTATTAAAAATGTACACAATTAATTAAATTACGAGGCTTAAATGAGTTACGACAATTATGGCTTGTTTTTAGAAACATTTAGTTCCTGGCTAATGTCACTATAAGTTGCTGTTAATTGGTTGATGTCTTTTCTAGCCTGGCAATTTGAAGATATGCATCATTTTGAACTTGAAAAGTTATGCAGAGGTTGTCCCAGGCTAACGTCATCCAGAGTTGCTGTCCATTGGTCGATGCCTTTTTCTAGCCTGGTAATTCGATGTTATACATCAGGCTAGACTTGAAAAGATACATGGTGAGTGTCCAAGGCTAATTTCACTGATAATTGCTGTTCTGTGGCTGATGCTGTTGTGCATGTCTTCTACATCTCAAAGATCAAGATTGGCAGGTAACCATCAATTGTCACCATTGCAACATCATAAAATGTCAAGATTATCGGCACATTATTCAGGAAGTTAAAAAACAAGTTGAGTCACTGTTCCAACTAGAGAGTGAAAATGTATTGTTTGTCAAAAGTTGGAGTACGTTTTCAAACTAGAATCATAAGCAGGAAGGAGACGCTGTCGAGATGAATCACAGTTCTGTTGTCAGAGTACATTTTTTGCCCGACCCGCCCGAGGCAGACAAGTTGACCTCTTGGTAGGGGTCAGTAGCCCAGGATCCCGCCATCTGACCCGAGGTCATACTGTTGGATAGCACGGCATTCGGGGTGCTGTTGCCGACGCCGTTGCTCGTCGGTTGTTTGTGACGCAGACTCTGGATCTTGCGCAGGTTACTGGATGAAGTGGTTGGCTTAGGCACCGATTCTAAAGCCTTAGGAAATGAATGCAACAGACAAATGGTTAGGTTTTACAAACACTCGATGGGAACTCTTCCTCTTGCAATCTCATCTCGCGCTGTGCAATTTGTGGGACCAAAAATGCTGTACAGTCACTGGCCATCATTATTAGCCATTTGTGAGTTTGATTTGAATAACGCCTGGTACCATGACTTGCTTAGTCACAAGTCACCGCTTAAATTTGAATTCCTTAGATTTATAGAGACAGTTTCTATGTCAAATGGTTCGGGGAGAGCTTTTGTATAGCAAACTCCAGATGAGCAAACCTTGGTACATTTATGCCCTACACATTCATTCAGGATTGTGTATTGGTGTTTGCCATCTCTTACGTAGCTTCTGACCTCTGCTGTTGCTGCATAAGACATGCAAGGGCTCTACAGACTTGACACGGAGGAATCCAGATAGTAATATCATCAAGGTATGTTGTGTGAGCGAAGCAACGAACGCCATTCCACCTGAACTGTTCAATTTCATTAATGATTAGTTGAAACTTCGAATGATCACTATCAGTTATTAAAATATGTACATAGAGCTTGACTACTGTTAAGGGCAATCCAAAGATTTCAACTTAGCAAGTAGTACAGAGAGTAAGTGCCTCAAGGGTTAGAATCACAACATGACATCTGTAAGTCCAACCCAACTCCCTTTGAATGATTTACTGGGATCCTTCCTCGCTCTAACAAAACCAAACACCATGGTTAAACAACACCTAAACTGTTGGACTCTGATTATGGTGCTGTGCCTGATCCCACACAAAGCATGATCAGTTTACTAGTGCAGTCCTCAGTTCAACACCATACTTTAACTCAACCCCCAAATTGTTGGACTCTGAATATGATGGTATGTCTGATCACACGTAAAGCATAACCAGTTTACCAGTTCCGCCCCGAGTCCAAGAGAATCCAACAAAACATGCAGTTACTGTTTGAAGGGTTGATGTTGGTTGACGCTAATGACTGTTACCTTTAAAAAACTTTACTCTTCTTTGAAGTTGAGCCAATAATTAAATGACAATGCAAAATAAAATAATGTCGCGGGGTAGGATTTTTGAACTCTCTGTACTATATTAACATGTTGAAATATCTGGATAAAGGAAATTGCGTTTATCTAAAAGGGGTATACATGTATCTGAAGTTATTAACGCAGGTTGTTAGGACCGATTCAAAATGGAGGCACTCCCAAACTACCCACAACATCATGAAATTTAAACTCCTATCGATTAACTCAAGTTGGAAATCAAGATTGCAAATGAGAAAGTCTCACAAATGAGAAAGTCTCACAAATCTTACAGTAAAAAAGTACCAATTGCGAAACTTGCATCGAAATAAGAAAAAATTCTGTTTTATAGGAGAATTACTACAGAATAGACCTTATCTATTGACATCATCCAGTCGCCATCTTGGAGATGAGGCAATGATGAAACAATGGAACAATGGAAACACACAGGAGCAACCTCCTTTTAACCAACAAGCAACCCCATTATGACCTGTACTAGAGGGCGCTCTACTCAAATGACGATAGTGCAGAAGATTTACTGTTCAACTCAGTAAGTACATTCTTGTGAGAGTATCTTAAACTTTTTGTTCAGAAGTCGACGTAATTATTGCTGCAAAATCTAACTCTTTCTTTGAACACTTGTTCATGAACTCGTTTGCTGCCGATTTTCTTTGCTCTTTATGAGTGTGTATTTTAGTGAGTGCATCCATTTTGAATTAGAATAAGCAGGGAACCAACTACCTACTTCTAGTTTACTGGTAGCTGAACTGGTGCTGTTTACCGATGAAACTCTCTGCATGAGAGAAAGGGGTTTGGAGAACAAAGTGAGTCAATGACGTCACAATATTTCAAGGGCTCCCCCTCCTCCCAGCCCCATAAAGAAAATTTGAAAACCTTTTCTTTCACAAGAGAAATTTTGTATTTCTTTCAAATCAACAAAAAATGAGCAGGAAAGGCCACATGTTAATGTAGCCTGACACGTTACCTGCAAATGTTTGGTTTTGTTTATTGTAAACAACTCCTTTCTTTTCTTTAAAATCTTTTAGGGTTGGGGGGGAGGTAACCTCTACAAGTGTTGGGAAAAACAAGACAAACAAGTAATGAAACAATATTTAATTGGTTACAGGGTTACGTGTATGTTTTTTTGGTAAAGTTGGTTTAATCATAATGAAACGAACAACTTAAAAATGGGACGTTATCACAAGTATTTGTGATCAAAGGAGTAGATGCAACTTACGACAGCAAATACATTTTTATTGTTGTGCCATTTTCTCAATTCTAAAGTTTGGGTGAAGTCCGAAACTTGAATGAGCATTGCGGTAGTTATTTCAGCGCTTTTTTAATTAAAAAAAAAGCAGCATTAGTGCATGCAAACACTTAGTTTGACGAGTTAGCATCGAAAGTGCAACAAAAATGCAACATGAAAAAATGAAACATGGAAATAAAAAAATTAAAAATTGTATTACAAACAAACAAAATTGGGGCAAATGAAATGTAAACTAAACAGAAAAAAAAAATATAATAAAACGACATACCCCGATGTTCGAAAGGGAGGGAGTGGTGGAAGTGGCCATGCTTTTATCTACGTCATCAGGGTTAGACTCAATGGGTGGACTTCCAGCGGCGACCTGAACAGCGCCCTCGCTAACAGGCGAGCCAACAAAAGAGAACACCGCACCACCGGTGGACTGCTTGTCTACGAGGGAGAGCGCTGCAGTGCCCTCTGTTGTCGGCCCATTGCCAGCTTGGCTGTTCTCTAACACCGCGGCGGCGGTGATATTGTCTATTTTCTGTTCATCGGTTGCGTTGAACTGGGGAGGGATGTTGTCAACTTCTTTCAATGGCTAGTGTGAAGGGTGAAGGAGATAAGGCAAAGGGGATCATGCAATAAATTAAAATTAAAAAAGGGGAAAAAACCTGAACATACATGACAGGGTTTACAGTGAAACAAAATGGGTTATGATTGGAGGTAAATTCCGCCAGAGTCAGTAGTCTTAGTCTTAAACTAAAAACTAATCGCTGCCTGAAACCAAATATTACATCAATTATTCAGTTTAAAAATGCTCTCTGTTTAAAAATGCTCTCTAACAAAAAATTAACCCTATCAAATAAAAACATTGGTTCGCGATCAGTTGAAATAAAGAAGAAAGTTTGCAACAGCTTCTTCTATCGTATCGTGAAGACGGGCTCGAAAAAGAAAAGAAAAATTGCTTTTGCCAAGTGTCAAAATGTCTGTGTCAACAAGCGCAGGGCAGTAGCTATACTAGAGTAATAAGCACTGGCTCTAATTTAAAAAACATAAACTTGAAACTATCAGAATCCAACAGATTATGGTAGCTTGTCAAATCAAAGCCCACAGACTCTGATATAGACAATATGTGGGGCTAAAACAATGACTCCATCAAAATGGAGACAAATTTACTGTTTAAAAACTTGGCAGCACCACTGGTCACAAATTGGTGTTAGGGCAAATACTATATAATATTCTTTATCCCTGATGCAAATTTAATGTCTATTAGCACTAGTTTCATTTTGTAAATGTGGTGGCACAATGCGCCTTGGATTTTTGAAAACATTTGATTGAACTTGCTTCTTCAAAATTTGATCGCATAAGCTTTTGGTATTTGGAAGTTTGGCAGTACTTGTGACTTTGTATTTTTGGACTGGGGGGTTTGGCTGTCATCGCTGATGAAACGTGCATGCATGACGAGCTATCAGTGGCTGAGAGTCGTGCGCAGAGCGTACACGCATGCACTTTCCATTGTTTGCCATCCAAGATGGCAAACAACGCAAGGGGTCTATGATGTCGAATTTTAAATAGTTTCTAGTGAATCTAAAAATTTGACAGTAAATTTTGTCTGATTCTCAAAATGTCATGCTATTTAGCAGCTTGGGGGTAACTCCTGTTGGATTTTGATGGGATGGGCAGTAAAGAAAGATGAGCTGAAGTTTTGTTACCAGCAGAAATTTCAGTCTAAGATCCAGAAAGAATAGAGTCGTCAGAGCCAGAAAGTGTGCCAGGTTGTCCAGTATAGACCCACTGAATGCATGAACTACAGAGGTAAGCACCTGTTTGGCCTGCTTTTTAGAAACAAAACCACAACGGCTTCCAAGAATCGTTATTTCATTGGATTAGAGATGATTTATGTATTAAGTCTGAAATATGTAGTAATGTATGCGCCCCTGTTGATTTCATGCATGCAATGTAGATAACTGATTCAGATTTACATAAATGATTGATTGAGATTAATAAAGAAGAACTAAAATGTACACCTTTGAGCGTTTGTTGGCAAGCGAGCATTGTAACAAAAATAACAGCAGGCATTTATTAGGTGCTTCAAACTTTGTATCACTATCCGGAGAAATGCAGAATTAAACAAGCATTAACTTCAGTACCTCAAGGTTGAACCCCGGATAACCTTAAAAAACAACCTGGGCTAACCACAAGTTACCGCCAGTTTAATTTTGCATTCCTCCCTTACTACCCTTGTTCATTGGGCCTGAAGCATTCTTGAACCATCTCAGCTCGTTTGGAGTATGCAGTGTCCGGCTGCCAAACAGGCGCACAGGCTGCTAATCATTCACATCAACAGACCCTACCCTCCCAGGTACCCATTTACTCCTGGGTGATGAGAAGCAATTTTAGGCAAGTGTTCCGCACAAGAACACAGGTATTAAAGACCGTGATTCGAACCCACGCTCTGATGACTCAGCCATCAGTACTCCAGTTCAAAGCTCTAGACCGCTCAGCCACGGCAGGCTAGTTGAGTATTTGCATTGTTCATATGGAGGTGTTGGATTTTCGTTACAGCCGAGAAGAGACCTAAAATGCATTTCCAGTCAAAACAGGCAACAACTGTACACTAGCTTTTGTACAAACGCAAGCTGAGTGTCCCATAGCGTCCCCAGCGCAACTATAGATGAAATGAATGTAAAAATGATTCTCCAATAATGATTGTTATGTGCCTTGCTCCCAGGTAGTTAATTTTGTACAATCTTTAAGAAGTCCTGGTATGAGTTTGCCATAATAGATGTAAAAGAATTGAATTGAGTGTGTGTACGCTGCAAGCACAACGCAACCAAGGATGCACCTTTACAGGCCAAACTTTCTGGTTCCTGCTTACCACAGAATCCTGCACTTACTGCACCCTGTAAAGCGTAAGATTCTGGTAGCACAGCAATCCGCAGTAAGCAGTGCCACTGACCTGCTTAAGCAGGAAATATTCCTTAAAAATCTCCTGCTAAGCAAAAATAAGCAGGATGCTAGTCACAGATACAGCTACATATGACATGGTATTTTGGCTGGTAACCTTATTCTGGTAAGCATAATTTGGTTGTGCTTAGCTACTTTTTTTGCTATATGAAATTGGGTTATGGTTTTCTCTCCTATGTAACAGCTGTTTCAGCTTATGACATCAAATGCAAATTTGTTAAGGTGCTTAGCTTTCAAATTTTCCGTCAAATAAATTTCTTCCAAACAGTTTGAAAACTCTGAAAAACACCTAAAATCTATGGAGACATGCAATTTCTTGTATAAACACTCTAGTTCAGACAAAAAGATTTAGTGTCAAGCAACCGTTTTCAAATAATGTTCATGTTTTGTTATGTGAAACAACTTACAAAATGAACCATGGGCCGTGTTTAGTTTTTACGTATACATGCTCCAGCAGATCACATGCGTGTAAGACTTGTGAGATTTCAGGCGTTTGTGGATGAACTTTAAGTTAATGATGTTGATTAAGAAGAAAGTTGATTGCAAACTGATCAATACCCGAAGTCTAATGCTTATGTTGCTTTGAGCAAGCGCTTGTCTTTTGGGGAAACATGTCTTTATTTTCTTCTTCGAATAATGTTTGTAGACTGTCCATGAGGGCAGTATAGCTTGGTTCATCCTAAAGCTGTGTAAATTGAAAGAGTTGCGACATGGAGGGGACAGTTTTCTTTGGTCTTAATGGATGCCATATTCAGTGTGCGCAAATGCATTTAAAAATTTTCTTTTTTACTGAAAATGGCTCCTTATTGCAACTCTCATACATGTAACACAGCTTCAGTTTATTCTTAAAACCAGTGCGGGCGCAAATACTTGTAATGTCAAAATATGCGCACAAGAATTTGTGATGTCAATTTTTTTTGCTTCAAGATTGTGTCCAGTTAGGTAGTGGTGTTCCACTGACCTTTATACTGTTGACATCATTTTCGTTGTGCTTAAATTCTTTTGTTGCTTAAGAAGCAGTAAGAAATTGGGCCCCATGTGTTAAGGCGAGGACACTAAGAATTGTCCAGAGTGTACTACCTGCAGCATGTTCGGACTGACGCCATTTTGTTGCTGATCAGGGTTGCTGATGCTTCTCAATCTCCCATCTCCGTTGACCATCAGCTGGTTGGACCGCATCACAGGGTCGGCAGACTTTGGGGGCGGGGGT
The DNA here is from genome assembly GCA_032357145.1 of Evasterias troschelii. Classification (NCBI taxonomy): domain Eukaryota; kingdom Metazoa; phylum Echinodermata; class Asteroidea; order Forcipulatida; family Asteriidae; genus Evasterias; species Evasterias troschelii. The sequence continues at coordinate 6,797,572 of JAUELU010000025.1, forward strand.
GTTAAGGGGTCCATCATGGGGTCGTCCATGGGGTCATCACTCATTTGGCCAGGAGGGAAAGGGGCATTGTCCAAGCTTACGGACTGTCCATCTTTGCCACTGCAGACACCACTGTTGGGGAATAAATATTACAAGGTGTAAATCTCTCATCATCGATTGATAAAATTGTTTTAAGGGAGTTTGATGTTAAATCTCCAAAATCACCAAAATATCACCACTTATTTGAAGGTCAATTATGGTAGGCAATTTGAAAGAAAAAAGAAGATTTTTTTTTTCAAATTGTGAAACCAAGAGTAAGGTTGGGAGAACATTTTTCTATGTGAATGCATAATATCTGTTAAGTAAATGAAAAATAAAAAATTTAAGTTAAAAAAATTACAAGTTGTGTTTGGGTGTGTTATCACAAATTATAAAAGGAAGAGTGGTCAAACTCCATTTTCAAAAACATCTAATTTTTTTCTTCAAAACCAGTTATGTTTCACTTCCAAAATAAAAAAGGGGGGAAAGTGTTCCCTTTTTGTGAAAATAATTTCATCATAAGTATCACACTTACTAAAGTGAGAATTCAGGTTTTCTTAATGGATGATTCTTTCACAATAATATGTGTAATTACATGTTAAGTTAATTTCAAACAAAATCTCAAAGACTAAATTCTCTTTTGTAAATCTACTTCATTTTCTAAAAGGACAAAAAGGTACTACTACTAAGCTAGTATTGAATTGCTACCTACAGGTGGCCAAATACCAGTGTTGCAAACTACCAGTGAAACTGACTATTTGTTTTTCCTATTATAGAACATGCAGTATTGAAACCTTATGGGCAAGGTGCATTGCTGTACTTTCTCTACTCAGTATCTTGTACACAGCAGCAAGCAGGGTACTAGACTATATTACAGCGCACACAACATCAACAAGATTGAAATTTGTCTAATCACCCCATGCAAGGAGTACTATTTAGCAAGACAAAACAATATCAGGACAAGCTCAATCTCAGAATCTTCATTTCAAAACAAGCAGGTAGACAAGCTGGCAACAAAAAGTGCAGGAATTCTTCTAAAGGATAGTCTTGTGGTTTTTGCCAAGCCTAGGCTGGGTCTTCGACTGATGTTGGAAACAGGACTTTGCTTTTTACATGTAACTAATTCAGGAATGGATTTGACAAACCTTACAATGTTTACAAAATTGGTAGTGGGTGTCCCATTAGTCGAAACGTTATTTCAATACAGGTAGTGAACAAAACTGAGTCTGTTGGATCCAGTGGTCAGGTAGTGGACCTGACCGAGTCTCTTGGATCCAGTGGTCAGGTAGTGGACCTGACCGAGTCCCTTGGATCCAGCAGGCAGGTAGTGGACCTGACTGAGTCTGTTGGATCCAGTGGTAGGGTAGTGGACCTGACTGAGTCTCTTGGATCCAATGGTCAGGTAGTGGACCTGACT
>JAUELU010000025.1:6860386-6877217 GCA_032357145.1 Evasterias troschelii
AATCCTTCCCCACATAAGGACATGACGCACCATTCCCGGGGGTCATATAGTGCGTCATACAATTGATAGGTGTATAATGCTGCGTGCTACGCTGGTAACAATTGCCAACATACAATCATATAGGCGCAATGCTGGTCCACAATAATCGATGTTCTGTGCGTTAGTTACCAGCTTTATTGTTTTATGAGCACTAGCAGGACGCCGCGCTTCGTGCGGTACGCGCTAGATCGGCACACGTCTTGCGTATAAATGTTGCAAATGTACATGTAGGGTAAGGGTAAGGGGGTAAGTGGAGGGGGCATTCAGAGGTCATCATTTTATAAAATTGGCTTGGTAACGGTAGTTGAAAATGGTACGCAATGTTGTTTTGTCTTTAATAAAATGTTGAGCATGCAAAAGGTGTTGAATGGGGTCAAAACGTCTCCTGGCTGCACCCTTCTCGTCCCTTTCCCCCAACTATACGAAGCATAATTTGGGGATGTTTGCATGGCCGGAGTTGAGTTTTAATATCGGGGAGGGGGGATGTACTTGGCAATGATGCATGCTTGGCAAAGTATTTAGGTATTCAGATTGGTCAAGACTTGTGTTAAGTGACTAATAGGCCTAAGTAATCCCTGGTTTCTTTGTAAAGAAATTATGCTCCTGTGCTCCTAAAATTCATAATTTTTTTTGATTGATAACTTGATTTCCCCTTTTCTTTATTTCTTGAAAAAAAAATGTGGGTTTCTCTTTTTTCCTTTATTTGTTAATTGTGTCTTTGTTTTAATACTTTCTGTATATCCACGTTTTTCCCGTTCTTCATAGGGTATTTTTGGTCTTTCTGTATGTTTCTATTTCTGCAATTCTGTGGTTCTTACTTGTTTCTTTTTATTGTTTCTTGTTTGTTGATGTCTTTTCTTAGTTATTTTCTTATTCGTATAGGCGGCCTGCTATATATAAATGTTTATGATATCTGTATTTCTGAATATTTATGTTTGTATTATGTTTATTCTGTGTTTTTGATTTCTCTGTTATTTTGTGGATGTATTTCTGGATCGTGCATGCAGCGTTGCGCCCCGCCCCACGGGGAGGAAGTCGTGACCCAAGCTTTATTACATATTATGTTGGCTATAGTGACGTAACAGTGACGCATATAAACTTCATCAGGTATCAAAAAATGGCATCGGCTCGAAATGCGTCTCCTGGAAGGCACACCTGCGGGACACCAGTCAAGAAACGTGGGGAGGCAGTTGACTCAAAATTATTCTGTGTGTGTGGCATCACATCCTGGTGCAAAGATCTCATTCTGAAAAAAACTGTGGCATGCAAATGTGAAGGGCAAAACGTTTTGAAGAAAATTCATATGATTTTTTTTTTCAAGATTGCATTTTTTGTAGGCCTACACATGCAAGAAAGATGAATTGCTCAATAAAACGAAGGATACATTTGAAAGACATGTAGCTCTCAATATGTAATTAAAAAAATTTTTTTAACATTACAAATAATAAAAAACTCCAAAATCAGAGCGGGCGGGGACAAGCAACATGTAATTTATGTTACTTGGCCTTATGACTATTAGGTTCGTTCCGCTATCGTCTCCATTACCCTCATGTAGCCCAAGGCTAGCTGAATCCTTGGCCACACGTCCCGACCATTTCTTTTTAAGCTAAGATAAACAGCCATTCCTACAGTTCTTTTGTGAAATAAGACATTGCCAAAACTAGGCTCATATGCTCTCATTAAGCCTTGCACGGGTCCAGAAAATCCACTCCACAGTTGCAAAAAATGATAAATTCTCACCGTTTTTCAGAATCCCCGCCTTCCGGTAACAATATGGCAGCCGCTGAAATTTTTCTCCTGGTAACTCTGCGCAGTAAGCTGGTTACAAAACCAACGGTTCACTTATACAATCATAGGCGCAATGCTGGTCCACAATAACCAATGTTCTGTGCGTGAATCGTTGATAATCGTTACCAGTGTAGCACGCAGCATCACCAGGAGGAAAATTTCAGCGGCGGCCATATTGTTACTCCTCATACATTGTTACACCTCAGGTAGTTCTAGGAGTAAGGTTTAAGAGGCGGCGTGTATGTCGTGAGTCCCAGCCAGTGGCCACTGAGCCAGTTTGTTTTTAAATTAGTGTTGAGCTAGACCCAGTAACTGGGGCGATGTACTCCTTTTTTCAAAATTTTTACATCATCGGTCAAACTAGCGCCCAGAAGATTTTTGTATGTTCATACATGATCAGACTCTCAGCAATATTGACGGGGGCCCTGCCTCAAACCGTGTAATCAACACGGTTGAGACATGGCATCCGTCTTAAAAAAAATAAAGGGGGTTGTTTACTGCCTTGACTGACATTACAAAAAGTGATGCAACCCAAAAATGTTGTACATATGTTTTAAAAATTTTTCCCTATTGAACATTATAACTAATAAATAATAATAAATAATAATAACTAGTTTATTATATGTAGTGCATTTCACAATAACGTATCAATGCGCTTTACATTAGTGCCTTGGGGAGTATACAGCTCGGGCTGCCGTGATGGCGCTCCTTAGGCTTTTTCAAACACAACATCAACCTCTACCCTTGTAGGTACCCATTTATACCCCTGGGTGAAGAGAAGCAATTATAGCAAAGTGTCTTGCTCAAGGACACAAGCATCATGACCGGGACTCTAACGGACAACCCGATGAATAAACCACCTGAACTTGAATCCAATGCTCTTTTAACACTTGGCCACGACCCACTAATAGGGTGACTAACACATTTAGTACCATGGGAAAAACTCTTTATATGACTCTTTTGACAATGTGCAACTTAACTTCAGTGACTGACATTACCGTGATTGACATTACGCAATTCATAACACCTGCTAAATAACCAGTAACATCAATTTAACACTAAACTTCTGGCAACAAGAGAAGTATAAATTAAATGCTGTATTTAAAATAATAATTTAATTTTAATGTGTTTAAGGATCACAAGACCCAACCATCACTGGATGGAGGGGAGGGGCACACTGCCAAACACGAGGGTAGTGGGACAAAGGATACCCCACTATAAACGTTGAAACATAAATGTTATAAAATGTATAAAATACATTAAAACATATAAAAAGACTTAAAACATAGCTTTACTTTTTTTGTCATTTGGAATTTGGGAGAAAGTTTCTATTGATAAAAAATTTGATAGGAAGGGGTGCTCCCCTTTTTAGTAAAATAAACGTTTTGTTGCTTTTTAGATGCATGAAAGAAAAGAGAAGAAAATACATTTAAATAAAACTTCTATTTCAAAATTTTCAAGCCTTGTTGACTATAGTATAGAGACATTTAACATGACTGCTAAAAACACATGCCTACATTTGTTTACATATCAGGACATACCACTAAAATGGAATTCTCACGATACTTCTAATGGCACGCATGGTGGGCTTACTGCCATGTAGTACATGTGTACTTGCTTTGGTCTGAGCTCAGCAAACTTGCTTTTCCCAGCTTTGACATGTGGATACTCTTCGATGAATATGGCATACACCTCCTTAACGGGATGGAGTTTCAAACTTGTTGTCTGGCTTTGCGAATTGTCACAAATGTAGTCTTCCTGGAGCTTGTATTTGTAAACTCTCTCCAAGAAAGATCTCACCAAGTCAGATGTTTCATCCCCGATGGAAGTCTTGTTTCTCACTATTGGTATCACAGATGGAGATGACCGTGCTAATAAACTCCTACTACCAATCACAGCATGGCACACAGCCTTCTGCCTTCTTGGTGTAGATGGCAATGCTCTGTTCATTCTAGTGAATGGTGACTTTGAAGGAGATGGATCAGATGAATGTGTTGCTCTCTGCTTCGGTTCGCAACACCTTGAAACCCTTTCTCTATTTTGATGACATCCCTATGTCCAGAGTCTCTTCTGATTAGTCTTTGATAGTCTTCTCTCTTTGTCTTGTTGTTGACCTACATTTTCCTTAGTTCCTTATCAGATTTCTTTCCTTGTACATGCCTCAATCTCTTTCTTTCAATTTGTCCTACATTCAGCTTGTATCTCTGCTGCTGTTTTTGCATCCTTCTTTCTCTTCCATTGACTGATATGTAATAACTTGACTGACGTAACAACGTCATGACTGACTTAACATGTGACTGACATTACACTTTTGTTAAATTAACCAAATAACAATCATTTCCCCACTTGATAAAATAATTGCACTACCCAGACCCCATACTAAGAAAAAAATTAAGGGCAGATTTTAATCGCTATCATGCATGTCAGGTTTGCTTTTATGGAAAAAACCCCCTTTTTTTTGTGATTGACATTACATTAAGCCTTAACGGCACATCCTGGGTATCTGACATTAATTTCATATAATAAAAGCTATTTCTTAAAAATATACACTGAGAGTTGTTATTTTAACACAGAAATAAATTAAAGTCACAGCTGTAAGTGCCACTAACTATCAAAGCTACAACCAGTACAACCAATCATTAAACTGGTATAATTTGAATCTCCTACATCAAGCTGTCATGGCTGTGTTCTTGAACTGATTTCAACTGGTCTTCTAAAAATCTTGTATGAACTTGCCTTGTAAATGGGCATTAGTTATTGGTATCCTATCGACAGGTATTTTGCATTTCAGCCAGCTTTCAGCAGTCAACTGACTCGCATTTAATCCCATCTTATTGGAAAACAGCCACCATTGTTTCAGCTCCTCAAAAAGCACAACCCACTGAAGAGAATGTACCAGATAGATTGCACCTTCATGTAAAATTGAATGCCATTAATGTGTGTATTCCATCAAGAATTTTTGTTAAAAAGCAATAGTATGTAAACTGCATGGGATTTAAGGCATTGCATGTTGAGGTAACAATATATATTTGGTTTGCGGTTACGCCATGTGTATGTACTTGCTAGGTAGATTTTGTTCTTTGAGAATTTGTCTTGCATTTTATTCTACTGCCGCAGAGTAGAATATTCAGAAATTCAGGAGACTTCTCAGTTCCTGCCCAGTAGTAGTTAATAAGCAGGATAGTTCTTTAGTTCTTTTCAGAATTGAGAAGTCTCCTGAATTTCTGAATATTCTACTCCCGCGGCAGTAGAATAAAAAGCTAGACAAGTTCTCAAAGAACAAAATCTACTTAGCAAGTAGATACACATGGTGTTACTGCAAACCAAATATATATTAGTAAACTGCGTTGACAAATTTTGATTTGTCAACCAATCAAGTACATAGGAAAGTATGTAAAGGATGCAGTGCTATCACTGACACATTGACAACATGTACACATACATGTAGGGGCAACTTTCACAAATACATCATTCTTTAACACAATTCAACCATATAGTCCACTTATAAAATCTACAAAACCTCAACAAAAATCCATCTCATTAACATAGTACATGTAATATAAAAGAGAAGAAAAGAGTTGCAAGTAAACAATGCTTGAACAATGACAAATACAATGAACAATGACAAATACACAGCTTTGGGGTCCTGTTCTTTCAAATTTTCTCATTACTTACTACACAAATAATACTACATGTAGGTGTACATTGTACACCTAGTTTGTATAACTTCATTTTTAGGTTACAGTTTTTATGCTGATTACACTGTTATTGTAGGTTTTCTATAAAAAGTTGACTTGATTATGGAAACTATTCCAAGTTTATTTATTACATGGTGTTGTGAAAATTTCTTAGTGCTAAACACACAAAATACAAAGTAAATGGTTTTCGATATTGGGAAGAGAAAAAACCCATGTGCACCCTGTCATCTTAAAATTGTCACTTAGTACTTAACAGTAATTAAAGATAACTATCTTGGATAGAAATAACTTTTAAAAAAACAACAGCATAGTATTATAAAACTACTGCAAATATACATTGTAGAAAGTGTCGTAAACCACATTCGCATTGGATTAATATTTAATTAAGACCATTGGTAACAATCCAACAGACAAATCTTACCAGTGGATTGTTTGTCGTAAATAAACTAACCGAGACGATGGTGAAACAAACCGCTATGCCTTTGACCTTTGACCGGATGTGCGAAAATACATTGACATACACAAATGTAGCTTAAGTTGTAAACAGTAGTTGAAGAGAGGCACAGCAAATAAAAGTAAGAAATACACCATAATATGTAAAGCAAATGGATGCAATTTCTGAGTTCTGTATACTGCCATGACAGCATTCACCAGTGTATAGATATCATAGTTCACTTCCGTGTGTCATGTGATTATGGCTGTGCAGTGAACCCGACATGGTACTTTTTTACTGGCCAGTTTCAACGGGTAGATGTGTCCGCACTGGAATTTTTTGGCTCGGTTAAATTAACTGTTGTATCTGGTTTAATGTTGCCAAAAATATGGAATTTTAAAATTGGAGACAGTAGAAAAGCAAGCAATGTTATTGGATAAAATATTTACGTACATGATGTAAGTACAATCTCATGCGATAGATCTTTAGCAGAAACTAGTTTAATTATTAAAAAAAAAACCCATCCTTTACATTTCTTTTATAAATCAACTATGTCCAGGCAAAATAAAGAGTAAGGAGTTTCAGAAGTACACGTATGTATGACAACCAGATTCATAGTCTTTTATCCTTTTCAATAAAAGCCTATGAATGTGTGCACTGTACATGTATCTTTGTGTATTTCAGTCTTGGGGTAATTTTCTATGTTTTTGTTTTCAAGATTGATATGAACGTACTCAAACTCAGAATCGTCTTGCATGTACTTCTTTCACAATCTGTAGCCTACTATTTAAAAAAGAACTACATCAAGTTTGTTTTGTATTGAGCTGTCGATGTAACATTTTCTTTAAGGATATTAAATGAATGAATGAGTAGGCTAAATGATACATAAATTGGGGATGACTTTTTAAATCACTCTTTTTATTAAAGGTGTTTACAAGGAGGTGACCAGAAGTGAAAGCAGTTTGAATGTTTTAGGAACTACACAATCCTCATCTGTGGGTTGAATATCTTTGTGTTGGAAGATACATGTATCATGGCTGAAAAAATGGAGTTTGAATTTGATAACCCAAGCAAGGTAAGCAGTTATGTTGTATTGATGAACTTCTCAGTGTGAAATGTTGTGCCGCCTGAAACAATAAAAACATGTAGAGTGTGCATCTCTTGTAAATTCAGCCCCAGGGGTGTGAAACTCAATGGGCATTTATTCTGTGTTGGCAATAGCAATTACATGTAATTGTAATCAAAATAGAGTGTTTACAACTGTTAACAACATTCTCTGATTTACATGAACAGTAAGTGTGCTTGAAATTATTTTTTTGTTTTAATTTAACTCTCCAAAAACATGTGTTTATTATTTAGTGTGTTATTTGTCATTAAAGGCAAAGTATACTTTTGGTTTTGTGAATTGTCCGATTGTTTTTTCCTGTATAAAAGTAGACATGTATACATGTGCAATAAAACTTTATTTCAAAAGGCGGTCGCATTTTTTCAGATATCACCAAATATCCGGAGTGATTAGTGATTAGCAGATTATATCCACAGAGGAAGAATAATCTGCTAACCTGAGAAATGTTTCTGACAGAAAGTTTCTCAGATTCAAATTTCTTTTGATAAAAATTTATATAAATATTCAAATTATGTTTCTTTGTGCATACTGCTTATATGTTTTTTTAGCAAGGAGAGATCGTACCGCGTACATGCACATGTGCATGTACCACACTGATGTTTTTCATACAATGTACATGTGAAAGGGCAGACAATGTATCAACTTAAGGTTGCTGGTACATGTATGAACTCAAAATGATACAAGGCATAAAGCCGAACTTGCAGGGTCCAAACACAACAATGGACTTCATGGGTGTGTGCGTGTGGGTGGTTGGACACACCCAGGGGCATTTGTGGGGTCCTGACAACAATGGAACAATGGACCCCACAAGGTAATTTCAATAGGAACAATTGGGCCCCACAAGGGAACTCTTCAGAAAAAAGAATAATAGAACAACAATAGCAGTATCCCACAAACAGGATCCGTATGGCTGCTTGTTGTGTTGTATGGGTTGTGTTGTGTGTGTGTGAGTAGGTATACACATTCAAACCAGGGACCTATAACAAAAGAGGACAATACATGTAGGTCCATGGTTTGGGAAAGGTCCACAGTTGGAAAACATGTACAAAACCAATGGGAGCTGTTGCAAACAAGTTAGAGTGTAAACAAAAGAGGGACAATAGGAGGTCCACGATTGCAGGTGTTAACACACATACGTGTGCATGCGTGCAAATTATAACTCAAGAAGTGTTGTGTGTGCATGCGAGCGTGCAAATTATAACTTAAGAAGGACTCAAGTGCCAACTCAAAACTTGGCGTGTGGATTGGTCCTGGGACCCCCCTCCCCCTCCCAGAAGCCTGGTCAAATGTCAAGGTCATTTTGGCTAAAACAAAAATTGTTGTTGGAGCGATAACTTGAGAAGTGCTTGTCGAATCAACTCCAAATTAGATTTGTGGATTGATCTTGGGATCCCCAAGAAGCCTATTGCTTTTGGACCTGAGGCAAAATGTCAAGGTCATTATGGCTAAAACAAAAGAAAAAATGTCTGAGCAATACTTCGAGAAGTACATGTAGTTGTCATGTCAACTCAAAACTTGGTTTGTGGATTGGTCTTGGGATCCCCAAGAAAGACTTGACATATAAACTCTAAACTGGCGTGTGTATTGGTCGCAGGATTTAAAAGCCTACACTTGTTTTTATACCACCTACATGTAGGTCAAATGTTAAGAAACAGACTAGCTTGCGGGGCATTTTGGTATACTATGCGACTTTTCTTAATGTATGTGAAACAAACCTGTAACAATTAGAGCTCTCTGGGATAAATGAACTTTTGTAATCACTGAGGTTTCTGATAGAAACAATGTTGCACTTGAAATAAAGTGAGAAAACTGCACTGTCAGTCATCTCAGCTAATGCTGTTCGCTATTGTTAATCCCTTAAAAAAACCTTAAACACAAAAAGTTGAAGTGGCGGGGGTTAAATTTTTAGGGGGTCATATCTCAGAAATGTCAAGGAGTAGGATTTTAAAATTTGGTTTGTATTCATGGCACCCATAGGAAAATGTTTGACAAAAAAAAAAAAAAAATCTGAGATGGAGCCTGCCGACCCATCAGGTGAGTTGACACGGAATGACCCTTTTGCGTGTCGGTCATTCAGTCATAAAGTTTTTTGGTTTGATATTTCAGTAGTTTTAATAACAGTTTATCAGTCTCAACTCGACTGTGAAGCTCATTCAATTATCAGGGCTCTTTATTGTCGTTGACTCAAATTACCTCAATCCATACCTTACTGACACAGTCTCTGTTGTCTGAGTCTGAGTCTGAGTCTTCCCCATTGAGTCTGAGTCTGAGTCCAATTCCTCTCCACCAAGTTCGAGTCCCCTTTGGTCTGAGTCAGAGTCCGAGTCCGACCCATATAGTCCAAGTCCAAGTCCTCCCAATCGAGTCCAAGACCGAGACTGAGTCCGAGTCATCCCCACCAAGGCAGAGACTGAGTCAGAGTCCTCGTCCTCCCAATCGAGTCCAAGACGGAGACTGAGTCTGAGTCATCCCAACCGAGGCAGAGACTGAGTCAGAGTCCTCCCAATCGAGTCCAAGACCGAGATTGAGTCTAAGTCATCCCCACCGAGGCAGAGACTGAGTCAGAGTCCTCGTCCTCCTAATCGAGTCCAAGACCGAGACTGAGTCTAAGTCATCCCAACCGAGGCAGAGACTGAATCTGAGTCATCCCCACCGAGGCAGAGACTGAGTCAGAGTCCTCCCAATCGAGTCCAAGACCGAGACTGAGTCTGATTCCGAGTCCGAGTCCTCCCAACTAAGTCCAAGACCAAGACAGAGTCCAAGTCTTCCCAACCGCTTCCGAGTCTGAGTCCAAGTCCAAGTGCAAGTCCTCCCCACCGAGTCCCAGGACTCGAGACGGGTTCAATCTCAGCTTGGTTGGAGGGCTCGAGACCAAGTCTGAGTCATGGTGCTCCAAAATTGAGTCGAGTCCACAAAAATGGACATAAATTAAAGATGTATTAGGGAGACCACCAACATAGGGTTAAATATCTCAGTTTGTAGAGCGCCAGCACATTAATCCGGAGCTCATTGGTTCAAAATCTTGTCAAATTTTCTTTGGTTAACCTAGCCCCACTTAATAGGCCACACATCGGGGCCCATTTTTTGTGAAGCTAAGCGAAACGCATTTCCTACGGGCGGGTCAGCGGTTTATTGCCAGCTAAATATGTTCACAAACCTCTTAGCTTGTCCTGGGTGTTTTAGATGCTTAAACAATTAACGTTCAAAAAATAATTCAAACAATAATTGTGCAACTTCCTCCAAATTACTTTTCTCTATGTGTACTGAGCGTGGCCATTTTAGATGGATCTCAATCATGCGATGCCAATCAAATCACAACGTCACTAGCCGTCCGGGCTGTTGGCGGAGCGAGGGCTCAATAGTTTCAATGGTTTTAAATGGTTGCTTTACGAATCCGCTCAGCCCACAGCCCGGCCGGCTGAGGACATCGTGATTTGATTGGCACAATTGTTGTACAAACAAAAGAGGGACAATATGAGGTCCCCCAAAGGCGCCTAGTCAAAACTCTCCAAGCGTTCCTCCGCGTACAAGCTGCGGACTGGACGGCAAATACTGCGTTGCTAAGGACAGTGGACAGTCAGCGGAGGAACGGATGTGTGCGTTAAAGCGCGACAGAGTTTGAGCTATCCATGCGGGCACTATTGTTGGAATAACAATAAGTCTGATGAATAAACATGTTGTATTTTCAGTGCATGAATATTAGCGGCTTGGACGCGGTCTGGCCGTGCTGTCCCAGAATAATAAATTTTGAACTCATGAATATCATCGTCCTGGAAGCAGACAGGCTGTGCCGACAAGACCAATGCACCATGCTTGTTGGATGTGCCGGTCGACCCTCGTGCACTACATGAAAATCATGCACTATTATTAACAAATGTTTTAAATGTTATTCGACCAATTCGGCGACTTTGACATTACAAAGGGATCTAGCCCTTTTCCTACAGAGGCCTTCAACTGCCCACCCTCTTTTGTATCTTAAGGCGAATGGTAGGCCTCACTATGAAATAATTCCCCATATCAATAAAATATACCAGTAACTTTATTAAATTATAATGTTGAGCAAGTCCCGGCATCACTTCCTTGGCTTATCTTGGTCCATGAGTGAATGTCATAAAAAAAATAAAAGGCTTACTACATACGTAAATAAGCTAAAGTCGTAAAAAAAATTAAAAAAATTAAGTCAAGTTATACTTGCCATCAAATATTTGCCAGCCGAATGCATGCAAGTTCATATTTTAACACGCAATAGCGTCAACTTGCAGTTGCTGACTATGAATATTGCAACGGCGACCGATTCCGATCATTTTATTTTATTAATATTAGACTTTGGATCATATTTGTTTGGTGTGTTCAATTTTATTTAAGATGAACTGCAGATAGCGGTCAATTTTGCATAAATACATTGTGGATGAGTGAATATGTGATCGATACACGGGTGATCTCAACTGTTAAATTGTCCCCTGTCACTGCTATACTCTGGCGCCCACTTTTGCAATTGGTGAAACAACCTATGATCACTTTAATAAAACTATTTTGTGCGTGCAACTTGAGAAAAACATTTGGACCAGTCCCTCCTTGCTGTAGCATGCACATTTCATGCCATTGATTTTAGTCCCCTATCATTGGTGGACATGGTGAATACATATTGGTACATGTTAGAGGATTTAAAGGGCGCAGACTGTGACCATAAGTATAGTATAAAAATATTGACTGCTTCGAGTGCTATGGTTAAAACTACGACTCCCGAGGTGATCCCCGGAGCGTTCTACTTTCCCGAGGCAAATAGCACAAGTAAAAGCAATCAATATTTGTTTTATAACACCCCAACAAACTATTTATCATCCCGGTACACGTAACGTTCGTTTCCGCAGTTCAGATACACGGATACACAACTGGTTGGGTTCAAGGTGGGTAAAAAAGACGTCTAGGTACTGCATGCTGTGTGATAGTACATCGGTGGCCAAGTGGTACATCGTTTGACAGGTGATAGTACCGCGCTGGTTTCCTAGTAAAACTAAGACATATTATGTGACGCTCTAAACCAATCAAAAGGCAGAATATTTGTATGGGGTGTTACAATCATTAATGTTTAATTGTTGTGCATTTGGTAAAGTAAACATTGTTGTTTTGTTGCATGCAGTGTTAATCATGGTGATGGGAACAATGCATTACATGTTAATTAATTCAACTGTTTTCAACTCTATTCATTACTTATATGTAGGACAGTCAACAGTTTCAAAGTTGTGAGGACCAAAGTACAAGTAATTCACAAAGTTTGGTAAGCAACATTAATTGTGTGTGTTACATGTACTTGCTGAGAATGTGTCATACATGTACATGTTCAAAATGGGCACATCTGATCACTTCATATGACTTTCTTTTTCATAAAAGAAGAGAATGGCCATGTCCTGTAGATGAGTTATACAGTCATACAAGATGAACTCCTACCCAGTGCTGACTCAAGCTGGGCTGTATGGGAATGCCTCAACCGACTCAGATCATGTACTGGTTGCTGCAAAGTAACGCTCAAGAAATGGGACTATCTGAACAACCAGGATGAGACCTGCATATGAGGTTCTCAGCCACAGACAATTGGTCACCTGCCCACCTGCTCAGATGTCCCTTTCTGGAGCAGAAATGTGATACAGGAGATCTTGCTGAATTCATAAAAAGTGCCAAAGACTGTTTTTACTTGTGGCTGAAACACATCTAGTGTGTGTGGACAAGATAAAAAGAAGCATGCGTTGAATGCACATTGTGTTTGTTTTTATCTCTTGGGATAAGGGAGAAAGGCAGAATGTGCACCGTATAAGCAAGTAGCTCATCTAATGGACTAACTACAGTAGTGCCTCTGTCTACCTTTCCAGGAATCAAGGGCCCTTGTGCAGACATGTAAATGATTAATAGTTGTTGATCTCACTTGGGAAATGGACTGCTGGCAGAATAACAAGTCGCCTTTACATGGCTGTAGCTTGACCATGATGTGGCCACCATTTTTTGCAGTTAAGCTTCTTGGCTGCAAGTTAGGATGATCAGCCTCCAAAATTATTATTATTATCTGGACTATTTTTCTTATCACTCAGCTGTGAGTGAGGCGTACATATATCATTATGATTACTGACTGACAAAGCTGTTGAAAGGAGTGACCCATCAAAAGGTTGCGGGCAATCTGCCAACAGAGAAGGTGTGGCATCTAAATAAGGGATAGAGGAACAGCAGATAGTTTATTCCTAATGCATTTACTTTGCAACATTACACTTTAAATATAACTCTTATAACAGAGTTTAAATTTACAGAGTGCATAATTTGGATTTTGATTGACTCTATTGCATGAAAGAGTCCCATAATGGTGGTGTCCATAGACCCATTAAAATATTTTTTTGGGGAAAAGATCCAATGAAGGATATTTACATGTACAGTTCATAGGTAAAAATCTGATTTAGTTTTAAATTCACGAATCTATCAAAAATTTGTATTGGTTTGATATCTTTTAAAAAAATGGCAAGAGTAACAGGTTGTTTTTTCTTTTTAGTTGTCTTACATGTAGATATCTCACCTGAGGTATAACTGAACAACGGACTGTATGTAAGCCGTTGACATCTGAAGTGATTTTGTATTGGTTTGATATCTTTTTAAAAAATGGCAAGAGTAACAGGTTGTTCTTTCTTTTTAGTTGTCTTACATGTAGATACATGTATCTCACCTGAGGTATAACTGAACAACGGACATGTAAGCCGTTGACATCTGAAGTGATTTCAGTGAGGTTAATGGACAATGGGAATTGTTCATGAAAAGAGCTATAGGGACATACTGAGGTGAATATTATCTTCAATAATAAACACATGCCTATCATTGTTCTGCAAAGACCACCTTCTTCACTGAAGAGTATAGTCCCAGAGCACATTCATCAAGGAATTCGCTGAACATCTTGACAGACAGGTGCTGTTTCCTGGAATTCCCATTATCTTAGGGGATTTCCACATTTGTTGGAATGGCAATGCAAATGAGACGTAGCTTCTTAGGGATCTTCTTCAGCAACATGACTTGCAACAACTTGTTGACTTTAAAACACACAAGTCTGGCCACACCGTTGATCTTGTCATTACTCGCCAATCAGATACACTTTTCCTATGTGTATCTGAATCAGAGTACTTCTCTGATCAACGTGGAATCTCCAAAAGCCAGAGTATGCAAAACCCAAGTAGTTCAAATATCACAAGACTGATCAGATCAGAGGCAATCTGATATAAAATCATGCGGATCCAGCCTTAACCACCTTGAGTAGCCTTTATAGATTGCAAAAACTAGACATTGTTCCTCACCCAAATCATGTCAACTGGACCCCCTACCGACAGTTATGTTCAAAAACTTGAACAACACGTTAGCGGTACCCATAACACAACTGATTATCATGATACATGTATATGTAAATATGCAAAAATCTTTTCTTCAATAAAAAGCCACTGCCTGAACTTGTCTGCTATACATGAAGCTGATACATGTACATGTACATGTACATGTAGTTCCCCATGCCTTGATCTCAATATTATGGCAACGTCACACCATTCTGTCTAACCCTTTCTAGATGCAAAAATCATCTGCCCACTTTCTCTCTTTCCCTATATAAGAGCCTAGTACATCTGTATACACTCATGCATTCTATTATAATTAGGTGCACAAACACCTCTTGTTTTTCAAATATCTTTATGTGTTCAAGCAATGTGCACGCACACCTCGATATTAATCTGTTTTTGTTGGGTGTTTTTCTATGACCCTAATTTGACCTGTTCTTCCAATTCAAACCACAAGTTGAAGCGAAAGAATCTTGAATCTTGAATCACAATTTATGAACCATGGCATCATGCAGAATAAAACTCAGTTCAAGGATCAGCAACACAAACACCTTGTTTTTGTGGTGTCACAAAAACTAAATGTCTAGTTTCCTTGTTCTTTTTTAACGCCTTCTTCTTGAGGACATCAGAACTCATCTCTGTCGCATAATTCAAGAAATTGAATTGAACTTGAAAACATGGCATATACTTGAATTTTAACACACGACACTTGAATGATGATGTCATGATGACATCATCTTTCAAGTATCGAATTACAAGGTTTTAAGTTTTGAACAAAATTGTTTGCTATTCACTGTTTTTTAAAGCTATGATATTCATACTTTGGCATCTACCGTAATTTCCTGCGTATAAGGCGGTACGTATATGTACCCTCAAATAACCAAAATAAGATTCAAGCGTTAACAAATAAGGTGCACTGCAGCATAATTACTTTTCTATCGGAAGATACATGTATGTACTTCTGTATTAAAGGAAAAGTACACTTTTGATTTTGGGTTTAATCCTAAATAAGTGTTGATATACAATAAAACTAATTGTGAAAATTCCATTTCAAACGGTGGTTGCATTTTTTAGATATCGCCAAAAATCTGGAGCAAATATGTCCATGCAAGAAGAATAATCCCAAATAGGAATACACAATCTGAGAAGCGTTTCTGACAGAAATGGTTCTCAGATTCAAATTTGGGGGCATAAAAACTTATACATTTTTCAAAAACCACAAAACTTTGAAGTGAAATGTTTCTCAAAATGCTTTATACTATTAAAAGCTGCTGTAGGCTTCTAGCCAATAAGTTTTTATTGCCATTAATTTAAAGAGTGATAACCAAACGTACCTTCCCTTTAACCTGCATGTGTCAAATAATTCAATGTTGTACATTATTAGTTTACACAAGCGCAAGTGGATTACAGAAAAGTGTTACTTTTTCATCCCGTATCCAACAAGGCTGAAGCCTTTAGCTTCAAGCATACTGGACGTGTAGCTTAAAATGGTGCATTCTTGAACAGGGTTGGATACATGTATGGGCCATTCAATGTAGATTTGTATTACATTCTTGTTGGTATGGATGAACAAATCAGAATCGAGCATTCTAGTTTGCTTGAAGATAAGTGGTTTTCAGAGATGGAGGTAAAGCTGCTGAACTACAAATAAGAATCTTCTTTAACTGCAATAGGGGTGTTTGGATAATATTCTAACAGTGGCACACCTTTATTATAGGAAATTGTACATAAAGTAGTATGTACTTACTTAGGGACATGTCTTGTGGTACAGCCTCTTTTGCATTTCAATTTGAACTCACATATAGGAAAAACAAGTAAGTTACATTATCCTATTTTAAAGGTGTGTTTCAGAAAGTAAGTTTCAGTCCCCACAACTGCTAACAAAAATTGCACCTACTTTCAGTGTAAGCTGTATGATGATTTGTTTTGATCTTCTAGGACTTGGGTTCCTTTGCCATGCCATTTCTGGAGAGAGAGGAACATATAGAAGAACCGGATGGAGAGAAGAAGCCACTTGTTACTAGTGGAGGAAGTCCAAGTGGCTCATCATCACCGCAGAGTCCTTTAGAAACAAGAAGATATACATTTCCTTCTAACCCCAACAAACATGTAAGTAACAGTTTCCTTCCTATTAAACTGGGATTATTATTATCTAATCTAATAAATTCATTTTTTAAGTGTACATTGTACAACATGCAATTATATGAGCTCAAGTTACAGGAAACAACAATTTAAACTGTTATAGTAAATAGTTAAAAACTGAAGTAAACAACGGCTAATAGTAGTATTTACAATGAAACAAAGAGTTTGAACTTATGATTTAACCCTCCTACAGTTCGCAACATTTTCAAGTGAGTTGACCAACCATTTGAAACCATTCAACTGCCAAAGTTGT
>JAUELU010000025.1:6900066-6921004 GCA_032357145.1 Evasterias troschelii
CCGCCCCAGAAATGGTACCTGATCTCCAGGACGTCACTGTAGTACAAATACGAAAGTGAAAGGCCGCCAGGGCTACTTTGTATGTAGTTGTTAACACAGGTGAAACTGAAATCATGATCAATATGACTGTCTTCTTTGTCACTCGAGATGTCACCTAAGTCCGATTGCATAACTTGATCGGTGTCCACTGCTTGGATCACCATCAAAGGAAATGGAGGATGACTGAACACAAGATAAATCAAATTCATTGCTTTCTACAATATCAATATACTGTATGACTTCAAATGTCAGATTGCTTAGTAACTAATTCTTCTGTAACACACTGTGCAGTAATTACAAATGTACAAAATGTAGAAGTCAAGAAATCTTGAACAGAATTTGAAACTTGATTTATGTTGGTGTCATTTCTACTGGGGGCGAACGGAGACTCCATCAGTTGAACGAAAGGAAGACCTTGATTCACTTATTTTGCCTCTTTGGATCACAAGATTTGATTCTCAATTATCCCTTCTGGCTCTCAGCTCTTGCCTTAATTTACATGTATAATTGACTTCTCTTTGTTGTTGAGTGAGGTCTGGAGAAATGAAGACTTTGCCAATGGCTTCTGCAGTGCAGTGCTTTAGAGACTTGGCTTTCATCAGGATAGCTCTTTTGTTTTTGACATTGTCCACTGTGACTCGTAGTACAGTGTAGTCTAGATTTGGAAGGGTCATCTAGTTTTTTCCCAAGGCGCAGAGGTTTCTGAATTTTAATTTCTGTAACTTGCAGGTAGTCAGGCACTTCAGAAATTTTGCCCAATATCATGATATTATGAAAAATCAAATTATTTGATCTAGCATCCCTGTACCGATATTCCGCCAAATATTCAGCCACTTTTTCTTCAACCAAGGATTCAATGTTGCCCGTACCATGTACATGTACATGTAGTATTATCAGCTGCTTTTTCCAGTCTCTGAACAGTTTCCATCAAATAATTCAGTTTCTTGGACATACACATGTAGCCCCGAGGATGTCGGTAATATCCCCTGTATCACTGGTTTTGGACTTGGTCCCAAATCCCCTAATTTACAACATCACACAACCACCTCAGATGATTACCACCCTTGGGCAACAATTAATACTCTTGATCTGAGATATTGCCACATGATTGATGTATCCAGTGAGAGCATAAATCACACATACATGTAACTGCTCAGTGTTCTCCCCCATTATTGGGGGGAGAACAGCATGACGTAATCAAAATTGGGCCCATCGATATGACGTTATCAAAATGGCGCCCGTTGGTATGACATCATCAGACGTGAAAGCAAAAAACTCTTTTTATAATCCTTTTCTTAAAAATAATGTTATTAACCCCTGGGCCCCGACACTATCTAAGGAGAGTGATTGATCCATTTCAGTCTGAACAACCTTAAATTGTAAAACTAATTCAAAACCTACAATTTGTTATACATTGAGCTTTGTGCGCTGTGCCAAAAACATCAAAGGGTTCTACAGTGTGGGGTTTTAGAAAGCTGGTTATAAATGCGTTGTACAAAAACGCTTTATTCCCCAATTTCTGCCCTAAATAATACTTTTGTGATCAGATACACATGCACACAAATTTCAAAACGCTAAAATTATTGTAAAATAATTGTAAAATTATTATTATATTTGTTCCCTCTAAATAATAATAGTGTTCCCTTGTAATAATACATATGTTGTTCTCAGAATTGCTATTTCATTCCCTCGAAGCGTTTTTTTGTTTCTTCAAAATATGATTTCCAGGGAATGTAACAAATTGTTTTGATTGGACTTCAGGGGAACAAAAGCTATCTGTAGGGAACAAAAGTGGAATTCTGGGGAACAAAATCTAACTTTGGGGGAATGAAAGAGCATTTTTAGGGACTGAAAGCATATTTCGGGCGAAATAAAGTATATTTCGAAAAATAGCAGATTCGATCAGCGAGGTGTACCGACTGGCAAACCTGCAATGACAACAATGTAGATGGTGGTCTGGCTCCCTACCCCTCCCATACATGTATGTTCATGAGCTTCAAGGTAGAGCTATTTCTTGGCTCGGGGGTTTGCCCCACTGAGCCACTCTGCCCGCAAGCCACACATTTGGCCCTGTGTTACGTGTAGCTAGTCCCCACGCTGTGCACTGTAAAATAATTCTGTTGCTCGGACTCTCTAAAACAAAATCTTACGTTCGATTTGTTATCATTATTTACAACTTGAACATGTATCCATAATTTGAATACGCTTTTTTTGTGTGTCAAATACTCATGAGGGCAGGTCCAAGCTAATGTCCCCCCTGGTGGCAAAATTTCATCTTTAACCCCCCCACCCCCCCCAAAAAAAAGGTTGTCATTTTGAAGATAATTAATTGAAGTTTATGATTCTAAAAAGAAATGGGAAAAAAAAGACAACCTCTCAGTTTTCCCAACCGACCTACTCCGGTCCCAAAAGAACCTGCTCGTCGGAGCGCCTTAGAGAAAGAGATCACTTCTCTGCTAGAAAAGAAGGCTATAGTACCTCTTCCTCACAACACTGGACCAGGTTTTATCTAAACCTTTTTCCGGGCTCCCAAGAAACTCGACCAGTGGCGTCATCAATCTTTGGCCCCTCAACGCCTTCATTCGACCCAAGCATTTCCGGATGGAAATGCTCAAAGTTGTCTTACAATCTCTCCCTCAGGGCTGGTGGGCCACTTCCCTCGACTTGAGCGATGCTTACCTCCACGTACCTATTCATACAAATCACCAGGGGTTCCTCCGGTTCACCTACCGACACAAGACCTACCAGTTTTGATGCCTCCCGTTTCGCCTCTCAAATGCTCCAAGGGTCTTTACCAGAATTACCAAAGTGGTGGCTGCAGCTCTACGTCGGCAGCAGATTCACACTTTTATGTACCTGGACGACTGGTTTATTGTGGGCCCCTCTTACTCGGTCACTCTTTAAAGCTTATCAACGACCATGCAGCTTACACAAGAACTAGGGTTTATCATCAACACAGAGAAGTCTTCTCTAGTCCCATTGCAAAACCCAGTAGTCCTAGGAGCATCCCTCAACATGAGAACCGGGAAAGCCTTCTCCACAGTGGAACGCTGTCTTGCCCTGAAAGAATGTATTCATCTCTTCCTTACCTCTTCAACACTCCCAGCCAGGGCCTGGCTTCGTCTACTGGGGTTCATGGCCAGTCTTGTAGACTTAGTACCATGGTGCAGGATGCATATGCGCCCTCTTCAGCTTCATCTGCATTTTCATTACCGACCCTGAAGAGACGTAATTACCAAGCCGGTTCCAGTCAACTCACTAATCCAATCCCATATCGATAGGTGGCTTCGTCATCAGAACCTTCTTTGCGGCACAACATTCCCGCAGCCCACACCATCAGTGATTCTTACAACAGATGCCTCACAGTCAGGTTGGGGTGCTCGCCTGGACGATCTTTCGGTGGCCGGAACTTGGTCTCCCACAGAGAAGCTACTTCACATCAACCTGCTGGAACTTCTAGCAGTTCAAAAGGCTCTTCAACGTATGACAAACAGAGGATAAGTTATGGTGCCCTGTCCGCATTCTTAAGTTCTACATTGATCGGCTGTGTGGTGACACAACACAGCTATTCATCACGACAGTTCATCCTTACCATGCAGCTTCTGCAACAACTATTACTCGGTAAATTGTTGAAGCCATAAGTTTAACATCAGCCTCAACTTTGGAGCCTGCTCCTACTCAGCCACTTGGGTCAAAGCCTGGTCCTTCAAGTCAACCATATGGAAATCTGCCAGAGTCAGCTTTACGAGGCGAACCGTTAACGACACGAAAAGCGTCTCAGGCTCACAAACGGCCGCCACAGATGCGTAGTGCATCTTTTTGGCCATACCCGCTCTTTATACTCTGGAAGAACCATTAACGACGCATATAGCATCTCAGGTTAAAAATCAGTCACCACAGATGTGTAGTGCATCTCCTTTGGCTGCAGGTAGACCCACTCTGCAAGCTTCGGATACATCTAATGTTATGCAAGAAGCATCAAAGAATTAGAACCAAGCTTCAAAGGCTAACCAGGTTCCAATCCGAGCTCACCAAACAAGGAGCATTACCAAATGACCATTTTTAATTTTATGCTCAGGGCCCCGTGGAAGACCACATTATTTTGTGAACAGGCTACCCTGGTAAAAGATCAGAAATAAATAAATAAATAAAAAGTATACATTACTACCTCTTAGCTACTCCTAGAACTTCGAGGTTCGTTCTGCTCTCGTCTCCACAACCTCATGACACGTAACATGTACAAAACTTGATTCAAAACTTTTTGCCCTTCACATTTACATGCTTACAGTTCTTTTTTGATCTTGCCAGCATTTTATATTGTGACCGCTAATTTCTAACCCTGATATTTACCATCTGTGCACGTTTTATACATTAGTTACCGTGGACCAGCGTTGCACGCAGCTTACCATTTATAAACGGCGGCAGCCATATTTCTTACCATAAGGTGAGGATTCTGAAAAATTGTTAGAATTTATAGACTTTGCAGCGCCCTCTTGTGGTTAATTACAGATGTGCACTGGATGACCTTTGACACTCACAATGGAAATAGAAAGTAGAGCTACATGTACTTTGTACAATGTATGAGTATGTACAGCACCGGCCGCAAGTAATTCCAAATACCCAGGGTAACCCGCGGGGGTAACGAGTACGTGACGGGGACCCCCGCAAAATACCCGCGAGTGTACGGGGACCCACGAGAAAAGTACCATGGCCCCCGTAAGAGATTTGCGGGGCCACGTAGATGTGCCGCACAAACTGCTCAACGTTTGCGGGTTGTAACGGGGGGCTTTGTTCGGCAATCATTGATGCGTTAAACTATTGCTGTGTTCATTCAGCTCAGCACAGTGCCGCATCCACCACCGTGATTACACTAGAACCAGAAAGGTGGTTTGAGATCCGACATGTTTTTTTACAGAGCCGCAATCAAGATCGCTTGTCGCATTTTTACACACACACTAGTGCTTGATCTGGCTCCAATTCAATTCAATTAATCTTTATTATATCCCAAAATGGGTAATTCAAATGCTCTCATATTGTACAAACATTGAAACATTAAAAACAGTTTTAGGAATATATACAAATACAAGAAAACTCACTAAAAAGCGATAAGTATTTTCCTCATGACGACAGTACCTCACAGCGCTGCCATCCCATATTATTAATCACCTCTATCCTGCGGATTTGGTTGCTCCCCCTTATGTGCTGTACTTTATTGTTAGGGGATGAAGGAACGGCGTGTAGCAAGTTGGATCGAAGGTGCAAGGGAATTTCCCTTGGTGAGAAACCATGAGTCTCGATAATAAATAAGAGTCTGTGTGTAAAGGGAAGAGTGAAATCAAACATGTAGCCGTGTGTAGGCAAGCCATGAGATAAGACTGTGTGACCACAACAAACATTTTGATAGTATTCAATATGTGCATCATAGTAATAGCAACACTTTTAGAGAAGGACAAACGCAAAGAAAATGTTAGGACCGGTACGCACTCAAAATGTTCAAAAAGCTTTAGGTTAAAACATTTATGAAAATTCTCCCCCTTGTTGATGGAGAATCATGCTAAACGAAAGTTGCGCTATTGAACTGAAACATTTAGTATGTTTTGACGCCCACAATAACTGCCGTAAATAAATAAAAATCCTGGAAGAAAATGAACAAGATGATTCACACGGGCACGTTTATGAGTTTTCCCCCTTCCCTCCCGATTCCAAAATTCCCGGTAACTTGATGCTTCTCCCCTACATAGAAAAATAGCCGCGGCAAAAACACAAATGACTGTGAAAATTGAGCATTCTAAGAATATTCACGCTTCCCCTTCCCGCCGATTCAAAAATTCCATAATGCCCGATTTTGTTTCCCTCCGTTATAAAAATAGCTGCCTTAAATAAACATTTTTCCCGGGAGAAAATAAACAAGAATATTCACACAGGCACGTTTATTAGTGTTCCCCCTTCCCTCCCGATACCAAAATTCCCGGTAACTTGATGCTTCTCTCCTCCATAGAAAAGTAGCCGCAGCAAAATAAATGATTGTGAGAAAATGAACATTCTAAGAATATTCACGCTCCCCCCTTCCCGCCCGATTATAAAATTCCATAACGCCCAATCGGATACTTTTTCCCTCTGTTATAAAAATTGCTGCAGTAGATAAACATTTTTCCCGGTAGAAATTAAACAAGAATATTCACACAGCGCGTACATGAGTTTTCCTCCTTCCCTCCAATTACAAATTTCCCTGTAGCTTGATGCTTTTTCTCTCCGACATAGAAAAATAGCCGCCGAAAAATACACATTTCTGGGAGAAAATGTACTAAAAATGTACAGCGACTTTTCGTTGATGAGAAGATAATGATAAGGGAATCAATGTCAATATGGGAATCAAGGCCTGGTTCTTGATAATTTTACCGAGATGAAGTCGAACCAGGCCTCGGCGGGTTTAAACCACTAGTTTAACCGATTCAACACAATTTGATTCCCATTCATAAATACCTTCCCCTTGAAAATATAGACAGAAAACCTGTAAAAAGTTTAGAACAAATCGGACGGTTTTACCCCTTCAGTCGTCGATTCTCCGTTAATTTTCTATCCTTGTTTACGGGCCGATTTGTTAAATGACTGACATCTGGTTTATGCCTCTCACATTCGCGTGACTACTTGGAAACCAGACTAAATGATTATGCCGTTTGTTTCCCAGCAGGTTTCCCACACCGATTGAAAAATACAGAAAAAAATCATTTGTTTTATTTTACAACCTTTCAGCAACTTTTTTATTATTTTTTCATATAGGCCTAATGAATAAAAAACAGTTTCGAAACCAACAGATATAATTTTACTGTAGTAATTATTGAGTTTTCTCTGAAATGGAAAATCCTGTATTGAATAAAGTTTTCTGGAAAAGGAACAGCTTAAAACCACTGGAGTTTGTTTTTGGCAATCGCTCATGCAGCACACACACATGTACGTGACACTTGAATATTTGATAATTTTTGTTTGTATGCTTTCTACAGGTATAATTACTGAGCAGTCGACATTTACCACAACTTTTCAGGCTCTTTCATCATGATTAATTTTATTGTTTTGTTTAAAACGGTTTTAAATATGAATTGTTTAAATATGGTCTTAAGTATAATTATTACAGACAACCCCAAATTTCCCTTAGCTTCAAAACCCATCCGCTCTGGGGGATAAATTTAGCTTCTTTTGTTAACAAACAAATTTAGAAACAAGGTTATGACGTCAGAATTCAATGCTGTATACTCATTATTCTGATTCAGGGGCCACATTTTACGTTGTTTAAGTCTAGCAGTTTTTAAACACTTCTAGTGTTTATTTCAATCGTTTAAACACCCCCATGTGACATGCTCACGACCAATCAGAATGGATAAACTGTCCCAGGTATTTATGAATTAGCAGAGACGAATTAATAAGAAGCCAAACAGTAATTTAACCAAGTTAGCTACAGTGCTTCAGCCTTTGCACTTGGGCCGTTCTGTCAGCGGACTGTTCATCGCTTGGCAACGACGTACAGTCCGCTGAAAGTACGCAAAGTCATTATTGGATACGTCCCTTATGTGCTTTTTATCATAGTCCGACCATGGAGAAAGTGTTTTCTACCTCCACAATTGAATGTTGCGCGCGATCTCTGGTGCCTCAATTTTTATTCTTTTACACTAAGGGAATTTCCCTTGCACCTTCGCTCCCATGGCTACACGCCGTTTCTTCATCCCTAAACTATATCACGCTAGGACCAAGCGGGATCGAGGTGATGAATACTATGGGATGGCAGTACGTAGAGGAAAACATGGTGTGCTGTAATTCTGACCTTTGATCTGTGCAACGTATATAACACGGCCATTCACCTGTTGATTTCCAGCGCAACGGAGCTTTCGCATCCTTGATCATTCGTTTTGGCTTTTGTAAGTTATATCCCTGTCACTGTTAGTTTTGAAATGCACGTGGTACAAATGCAGGCCTATTGAGCTATTGTCATGGAAGGTATTCATGTTAACCCATGTGGATGTTGCTACCAGAATTTTTGCGGGGGCCTTCGTGGGGGCCCGAAAAGTATGCCACGGCACGTACCACCGCGTGCATGGACCCCGTTGCTTCCCCGCAAAATCCCTGCGGGGATGCGGGGGTCCCCGTACCCGCCACGCAGTTTACTCGCAGGTACCCGGTCCCTACTCGCGAGTATTTGGAATTACTTGTGGCCGGTACTGTACATGTATCCTGAAGAGTTGCCTCAATAAATACTAAAGAACCCAATAAATAGTATTAATAAGGGAATAAAAGGGTAGCGACGAGTTCTTAAACAGCCGTTTAAAACCTTGTAGGGTCGTGGCCGTGCGATAAAGGCCTGGGCTTTTATCGCACGGCCACAACCCTGCAAGGTTTAAACGGCTGTTTAAGAACAAGTCGCTACCCTTTTATTCCCATTCATAAATGCCCTTTTGGTTAAAAGGCATAATAAAGTAGGAAACTCTGTAAAAACTTATCTGTTTTCCGAGTACGTCTTGTGCATTTTTATGAGACAGTTTTTCGAACATGCATTGGTGCGCGTAGTAATGCATCCTCGTATCCATGGGCCAAAATGGCAATGCGAGATCGATCTCCCCTGAGAACGAGGTTGTGGGCTAACCTGCACAAATGCTATCTGAAAACAACAGGTTATAAACAGCTCCAGCTGGTCTCTATCATCCGTTTATACACCTCCACGTGACGTGCTCTCCACCAATAGGAATAGCGAAACTGTCTGGGTTATTTATGAATTGTTAAGGATTAAACAACATTGTGACATGGTGTCAGAAGAGTGGAAGTGTAGTACATTTTGAGGACGCATTAATATCAGTTAACACGGTCCAGATGGAGGAGACATGAACTTAGTTTGCACTTGGCAACATCGGATCTGATGCATGAACTAAAACACACACGGGGCATATGATGTACATGTATATTATCAGTTCTATGGAGTTAGGTTGTGCTTGAAAGTTGAATCATCCTTTCTATAATGGTTGAAGGAAGTAGTTGAGATGGCAGAAACCACGGGAAATGAAAAAGTAGTTAGTCTCGTAAAAATTAAATGTTCTGTTTCCGGTTACATGATGCCATTTTAGAATTTAGGGTTGGTGAGTCAGAAAGGTTTTTTTTCCCCTTTAAAAAAAATTCTGATAAGTTTGGCGAGTGTGTAAAAATACCCTACTTAGCCAATTCAATTCAACCAAAAACTAACGGCGAGCGAAAAATTAACTGCTCAAAAATTTATCAAAGACCCTTCAGTGTACTTTAAACTTACAGGGCCTACGCAGGAGATGTTTCTGGGTAATATGGAGGTATGATTGTGACAGTTAATATGGAGGTATGATTGTGACAGTTAATATGGAGGTATGATTGTGTAAGATGTATTTCAAAACAAGATAAATGCTCGGCTAAGTAAAAGGATGCCCCAAATTGTCCGCTTGCGCCTTTTGTTGAATCCACTCTCGTTTATGTATGCAGAATCGGCAGCTCCATTCGCCTATCAAGCAAAAGTTTTCGCAATCTCCACATTGCGGTCTGTTAGTTCGGAACGGAACCTTTTCGCTTGGGAAAAGTTTGTGTCAGATTTTCACTGTTTTTTTTTATGTATAATGAAATTTCAGTTATTAATGACATTTTTTGATGCAGGGCCAAAATTACATGTGGGCCGCTGGCCAATTGCCAGTTGAAACGGCGGCGGACCAGCTGAAACACCTTGCCAAGTGGTCCGTCTGGCCAGTCGAAAACACCGCAAGGCTTTGAGGATTACATAATTCATTCCACACATATTTGTACTGTGTAGCTAAACATAGGAATTAATTTAATTTTATTGCCCCGCAGAGGATAATCCATCTAATATTAAACAAATTCATAATTCCTGAACCTCATTGGATTTTTACAATCCATACATCATCTGAAAAAGGTCTTAATAAACTAATCGCATAAATCATAAATCATAATACTAAATCACATATTTGATTTTTATCATCTATACATCATAAGAAAGGACTTCACAGACTTCACCAGCGCTACAAAGTGTGACCTCATTTGATCTTGCCTTCCAATTCAAACCGGAAGTATAATCGGGATAGACTTAACCCCCCAGTAGGTGCTATGCCCGAGTATACTCTGGATGGTAGTACAACATTGTGCTGCCCTCTGTAGATCGAGGATTGAAATGCTTTTCATGTATAAAACGTATTGACATACTGTACGTTAGGGGAACCATTGGAGTTGTTTTGGATGGTTTCAGTCATTGGGGCCGAGCACCAGCAGTGGTATAGTACCCGGAAGTTTATACTTTCGATTTTAAAAATGGCGGCGCCCAGGAAACTCATGAAGTGACGAGTGAGTGTACATGTAACAGAAACTGTTGATGAAATATTCACAGATAGCAACTCTTAAATAAGTGAGTTTTATGAAAATTATCATTCTGATAATATAAACTCTGAAAGTAATGCCAGTGATGTTGAAAGTGAATTTGAAACGTCCGATGATGATGGTGATTTGCAGACTGTGAACTTCTGCTAACACTTTAGTAACAATGTAAAATTCCACTTCACCATACCCTTTGCTACGATGTATACCACTTCAAAAAAAGATATGGGGTGTAATAAAAAACACAAAACAGGGTGGGTGAAGCAACAGTGTCATTTATTTAAATGTTTTTATTTATAAATCTTTGTTGTACATACATTGTAGTTCTCAAAATAAAACATGCAGAGGGGAGGGACAGTGTAAAAAACAATTTTTGTTTGTAGTTTTGTAAAACATCTGCAGCACCATGGGCATGATGGGGAGGGACCATGTAAACATTTGCAGCAGTCAAAGTGTTAAGAAGGATAGCATATCAACTTGACACTTAATGTGTGGATTTTTTATAGGATCCAAAGAAGCCTACATGTAGTGTTTTTAGACCTTCTACATCAAATGTCGAGGTCATTATGGCTAAAACAAAAGAAATGTTGTCAGATAAATAACTCAAGAAGGACATGTCATATCAACTCACAACTTGACATGTGGATTGTTTTGGGGATCCCCAAGAAGCCTTTTGTTTTTAGACCTCCTACATTACTTCAAATGTCAAGGTTATTATGGCTAAAACAAAAGAATTGTTGTCCAAGCAATAACTTAATAATGAGATTAATCTCAGCGAGGGGTTTGTGTTTGTTAACACACCATTCTTGTTTTTATTTTTATCATCTATACGTTATCAGAAGTGACTCTAAAGACTTCACCAATGCTACAAAGTGTGACCTCATTTGATTTTGCCTGCTGGTACAAACCGGAAGTTGAAACTTATTATTTGAAAAAATCATAACTTCTGAACTGCACATTGGGTTTTTACAATCTATACATAATTGGAAAAGTATGTAAGGACTTAAAAAACGAATCACAAAATGTGACCACATTTGACCTTGACTTCTGGTTAAAACAATAAGATGAAATTTAATACTTGAAAAAATCATTACTCCTAAACCAAACTTTGGTTGTTTATTATCTGTACGTCATCGTACAATGTATAAGGCTTTTAAAACTTAACCAATGCTATCAAGTGTGACTTCATTTGACATTGACTTCCAGTCTGAACCGGAAGTTGAAACTTTAAATTTGAAAAAAATCATAACTTTTGAACCACACGTTGGATGTGTACAATCCATACATCATCTAAAAGGTCTTAAGTTAAAGCTAATCATGTGCTACACAATATGTGACCCCGTTTGACCTTGAATGCTGGTTCAAGTCGGAATTTGAAATTTAATGTTTCAGACTGAACATCACATTAGATTTTTACAATCTATACATAATTTGAAAAGTATGTCACAACTAAAGAAGTGTTACAAAGAATGCGATCCCATTTGACTTTGACTTTTGGCTCAAACAGGAAGATGAAATTTAATATTTGAAAAAAATCTTAACTCCTGAGCAAACATTGTACAGTATTAAACATTTTGAAAGGTAAAATGTTGTAACCAATTCATTCAATCACGCACCATGGACACCTTGTTTTTGTTATTAACAAAAACTGAATCTCTAGTTTTTTTGTTTTTTTCTTCTCCATCTTCTTCCGTGGAACTCATCTCATCAACATCACTTCTCACAAAAAGGCCAAGCTCTCATTTTTGGCACTGTTATGTATTTCAAAATAAATCTTTGCGAATCAAAGATTGTCTGTTTGTGAAATCTCTGAACTTCACATCTGCCTCATGGTATATCCTTGTGGTAATTAGTTTAATTATGAATTGATGACAGTTTATGACTTGAAACTTTGGGAAAATGTTGGTGTTAACGATAAAATCAACATTTTGTAAAAACACTGATAATTGCCATAATGTTTTTATGTTTTTACTGAATTTGCAGTTGGTGATAATGGTGAGGATGTGTACAAGATCTGCCAATCTGTTTGATGTTTAAAAACGGTTTATTGATACAATGATAAAGCTGCCTTTTTATTACTTTTTGTGTGGTACATTTTTTTTCTTACAGATGCCGATGAAAAGAGCTTATCAGGAGAATTTTTAAGACTGTTTTACTCAGTCACTGTTTTCTCAACAACTATTTCTGACTGCTGTTAAATGATATTATAAATGAGGTTCATTGTTGAACAATAAAATTTTAAAATCAGTTTGCTCACTTATGGAGGAAAATGCTACTGATTGTTAGGGCATCTGGAGACTAACAAGGACATGTATAAAAACAAATCTGTCCCTGTGAAAATTTGTTTCTGTCATTAGCCATGCATGTAAGTTCATGTCTTGACATTCTAGTCCATTTTCGATATGGGCTGTGCTCCAAGCATTACAGTATCTCAAAGTGGTGTGGTGTACTGTCGAGATTCAGATGATTCAAACTCTCCCAAGCCTTCATTCAGTCAGCAACAAATTGTTCATATAAGGACAAGTAATACAGCTGAGTTGTCCGATACTGGACTATCTGCCACAGGCACAACAGTTGCAGTTTTTCATAAGAAAGAGCGAAGAGGAACTATAAGTATTGAAGCTGAAACGCAAACCAGTAAATCAACTGTCAGTATGAAGGTAAGTTATTATACAGGTTTTCTGCACATCCTTAAAAGTATTAAAAAGAGTAACAAATTCAACTAGACTTAAATTTGTGTTGCATTACAAAAACGAGGTGTTCGGCATGATAATAACATTTTTGTCGTAATAAATCCCAGCTTGAATTCATGCAAGCTTAGTTTCAGCTTGATCAAGCATTTAGTAAACTGCTCATTGAAGGTGATGTCATGTTACACTTAATGATGTCATCGTGATGTGAGCTAAATTTGTGGATTTAACACATCCCGACTTGAATACGTGCAAAGTTTCACCTTGATCACCAAAGTTTTAGAAAATTTAGATCTCGTAAAAAACTACCTCTGTGGTAAAGTATAAACGTGACAAATGATGGCGTTGTGAAGACGTCAGTCCATATTTTAACCATAAATAACCTTCCAAGCCTTTTGCAAGACAAAATTTGATTGCAGCTTGTTTTGTTATAAAGATATGCAACAAGTGGTAACAAATGTTTTTAAAAAGTAAAAAATAACATGATGATGTCATCATTACTTGACTTCAGGATTTAGCTGTCAATGTCATTGTCTAACAATAAACCAAGTCGGTCGGACTTAGGGTTTTGTAGATCTTATACAGGGCTTCAAAAAGTGCACCTTCAAGGCTTTATCATGTGACACATGATGACGTCATCAATCTACAACTTCACACATTTTTGTCTGTATGAAGGTCATTAAGTATACGAATTATGAAACGATTATCATAATTTTGCCACAGATATTTAGTTAAAGTGTATTTTGACCTGTTTCTAACCCGCGCTCTTGGTATTTATGGCGTCACTGGTCCTATTATTTAAAACCGGACCCTTGCTGGACTAAAACATCGTTGAAAACAACTCCCCCAAAATTCTAATTTTTTCATTACAAGGCACTTCCGGTTTCTACCAAAAGTAGAGGTCAAGTAATGTCACGCACACATGGAGAATATAAGAAATACATTACCTTGGTATAATCTCGCAAAAAGCAACCTACATACAGACTCATGTCCTTGATTTGATATGGATTTTCAAAGATCTAAAAATATAAACTGAAAGTCAAAAATCGTGCCGTCGGTCTCGATGTTTGATGAGAAGCGAACCAATTTTGATCTTTTTTCAGATTGAGTTTAACTCAGTTATTAAATGTCTACTAAAAAGGGTGGACATCTCATGAGAACTCCTCTTCTGTTCGTTGTTTACCATCAAACCATCAGATGGGCAGAAGGGAAATCACTTTACGTTTAACTTCGCACAAGTTAGCGTTTAACTCATCGTACCAAACACTATGTATTGTTCTATGACCTTTTACAAGTGCCTTTTTGTGACATTATCTTTTTGGGTGAAAAAACTGGGGTTGTCAAAGTCGCCACATACCTCCCACGGATTTCTTCGCTGGTTTGTCGATGTGACTTTACTTTCAATTTGGCGTTGGCAAATGTTGCACACATATTTATTTATTTATTTATTTCCTTTCTTTCTTGGCCATAGGAACTCTCAGAGTAAGGTTGTCATTTTGTTTAGTGGAACAGCTGTTTGAGAAGTGAATGAAAAGTTTTGCCATGTACTCCGGGCATAGAGGATGTATGCATTTATACACTAGAATAATTTGTTTCAAACAAATTCTCTCGGCAAAAGATAACCAGTTCAATTCATTAAACATATCAGTTGAGGAAGTTCGGTAGGGGCAACCAAGGGTTAATCTGGCGGCTCTTTTCAACAGTCTGTTCAGCAGGTTACTATGTGCGTTGTATCGGCCTCCCCAAACCGTACAACAATAGTCCAAACTCGGTAATACAAAAGTTTTAACCAAAGTGTGCAGACTGCTTTTTGGAATGTTGTGGCGAATTCTACTTAACATGGCTAATTTAGAAGAAACTTTATTTTTAATGTAATCAATATGAGGAGACCATGTGAGTGATTCGTCAATTATAACACCTAAGCACTTGAAAGAGGTAATCTGTTCAACTGGATCGTTATTGGTGACAATGTTAAGGTCAGTTGAAGCTACCTTGTGTTTAGAGCCGATGATCATTGACTTAGTTTTGGCAGCATTGATTGCTAATTATTCCCTCGAAATAATACAAACTTACATACAAATCGAAACATCTTCAGCAAACTATTTTTAACCTATAGTCTACGATACAATACAGACAACGACACCGGGGCCCAACTTCACATAGTCTTGATTGGCGACTCTGTTTTTGTTGTTGTATTAGCCACCGGTAGAGGGCGCTACATTGACTGTTTGAGAGGCTGACTCAAAAGGACTGGGCAAGTCTATAAAACTGGATCGAAACAGTGTCTTGACGATTTTAGATTTGCTGCCCGGAAAAAACAGGCTGATCAAAACGAGGCTAATTTGCATTATGCGTTCGGCGACAGATATTGTGTATGGTACCTAGACGTAGGTAATATATAAGTATGCCTCGAGGCATAATAGCTTTGAGAAATACTGCTGTGAATGTTGAACTAGCATTAGAATTTGTGAGAATTTAATTGGGCCTTGAAGAGTTAAAAAGTCACCAAACCACCGCAGTTCGTAATTTTGTGGAAGGTTACGATTTAGTTGTAAATTTACCGACTGCATTTGGGAAAAAGGGTTGTTTTCAAGCAGCTACTAAAAATATCGTTAAAGACTTTTTGAATGGACTGTACACGGAAACCCCGATCAAGGTGACACCGTTAAGGAGATGTGATTGTACATAAAGTATCACCACACAGCAAAAGGACAGCTTTGCTAAATAAAATGTCAGTATCAAGCACCCACACATCGCTTGTGTTAACGGCCAGCGATTATCGTTAGAAACTCTCCACCATCATGGTACATAGTAGGGTAGACAGGGGAACAGTCTGATCACTGCCTGCTCACCGTTGTGCGTGTGCGTTTCATTTTATGAATATTTAAATCACTGCCTGAAAAATAATGAGGGCGGTGTCTTGATCCAGATGTTCTTTTGATACAGATATCTTTTCTCCAGTAATTCGTGTTGCGGATAGTAATTCATGTTGCGATATCGCACCACGTTAAACAAAATGAACGTCGCCAATCAAGACTAAACTTCACAGTGCTGTTTGTACCGCAGAATTTTCGCTTATGGCTTTCTTCGAAGCGTGTGATTCCTTGTGATGCAATGCGCAGGGTTCCACGGTAAAGCATGCAGTGCTTTGAAATTAGGCCCTATTTTACCACGAGTTAAAGTTTTCTGCAATTTGAATCTACAATTAACTGCTACCGGGTACTTTTACAGATTCTTTAAATTTTCCTATTTACACTTTCCTAGATATTCCAACATAAAACCACAAAACCAGTAAAATGTGGGGATTAGAGTTAAATATAAAACGGATTGCAACACCACATTTGCTACAAGGTATAAAGACTTCTAAATTAAACTATAACGATATTATCGTATAATTAGTAATACTGTAACATATTCTGAAAAATATCTTCGCTGGTCCTACGAAATAACCTCTGGTTTACAGCTACAAAATAAATGAAGTTGCACTATTTTTCAAACTGCAGTTCGGAGTCTGCTAACACCTTTTTATTTATTTTTTTAACCATTTTAGCCACTGGACTGCCCAGCCGTCCAAACCGACACACCGTGACAAGCGGTAGGAGGAAATACTCACAAGGTGTGCATTGAGAGAAAAAAAAACGTAACATCAAAATAAAACTATAGTTATAGGGCCTAGTCAGTTGGTCAAATAAGTGGCAAGAGTCGATATAAATAATGTTAAATTTTTCCCCTTAATTCACAGATGACTTGTACAGTTGTCACAGTAATGATGATGAAATTGCGTAGCTTTCATCGACACCACGCTCATTTGTAAGCAAACAATATTTTCTTTTCATCATAATGATACCATAACAAATTAAAGACATATATATTATACAGTACGAGCATTTGATGCCAGATAAAAGGCTTCAAACACTATTGTGTTCATTTTAACCTTATGAAAACTTGATAGCCATAACAAAAATAACGGTAGCCGCTAAAACGAATGGCACTTATTGTTCGCGGGGACTTTTAAAATTGTCACCTTCGAACTGGAAACAATTATTGTATTCAATGACAACTATTACGAAAACGACGAAATATTTACGTAGGGCCTACTTAGCCTTGGGTGTCTTTTAACAGTTTGAACAAAGATTATAGTAATGTACTGCAAGAGTCCAGCAAACTCGGGCCATGCAAGGACTAGAGGGTTAGTAAAGACGAAAAAACCTGACTTCTTAATTCGTGAATAACTGTCACTATATGTTTTAATTCTTGCAACTATTTTATTGAATAATTGATTACTGAATGCATAGGTCACTTCAAGAACCCCACCCCAATTGACGACGACGACGACGACGACGACAACAACAACAACAACAACAACAACAACTAAACCAAAAAACCCACATGGTTTTGCCTGCAGAGCGTTGTGTACGAAAGCCATACAAGCGAGTTTTGAACCTTGCTACGCCTTCTAGGGAGAAAGTGAGTTACGTGATAGGTTGCACTTCGAGGGAACACCAATTTAACTGCAAATCTTGTCAATCGACCATACTATAAATAGTATAATTACGAAACTATAAAGTATTGGGTACTGAAACTTGCTGAATGTGTTAATAGTAATATGTATATTCATAATATGTGCACAGCAAACCATCAAACTATAGACTACACTGCAAAAACGGGAGTGATAAATAGGAAACCATTGGTGTTGTCACATAAAGATGCCAAGTTGGCTAAAGTTAGTGTTATTTCAACATCGCGATGTATTTATTCGTGTTTTCTACTTTGTTTGGTATCACTAGTGTAGTACGTGCGGGCATTTGGGTAATTCAAGTCCAGTTGACTTAATGTGAGACCAATAAATACGAGAACCAAAAGAAGGAACAAAAACACATGATATTGTATTATCAGAGGAAGTAGAACATAATGTTCTCATTTTTTTATAACTTGCTGGCATGACAGGTATGAGAAGTGCGTATGCAACAATTCGTCGAGGAAACTTCGGACTAAAGGGTTTCGGGACCCCTTCCCCACGCCCGATTCATGGCAAATGTTATGACACTTCCCAGAAAATGGCCTTTGCACCAAATTCTATATGGTATGCAACAAAAATAAAACTACCAAAATACAAATAAAGTGCACTCGTCAGAACGTTAACACATTTTAGCCTAGCAATCACACTTACTATTTTGTCAATAATTGTCATTAGTTTGTTTACGATCCAAAAAACTATAAACTATCCGTGAATATAACTCAAAAAGCCTGAATTTCCTCAGATGCAACAAAGAAATCAAACAAGTTGACACTGATGTAAAGAACACAGAATCAAAGTGATTTAATGATAAAACTATCAACCACTTCAGTTACCGATTTGGTTTAACAAACATACAATGATTGTGTGAAACAAGTGTACATTACAACTGGATCTTATACAAAATAAGTATCTTACCGGCTAATACGTCAACCTTGATGAAATACGGGCGAGGATCACAGCAACAGAAGATACAGCGAGGATCACATACACTTGCTCTAAAACGATAAACTCCAGGGGCGGTAAATCAGTTCTTTGCAGATGTGACTATGAGCTATCACGGGGAAAACTCACTCCGACAAAATGTCCAGAAGAAGACGAAGCAACAATGGGTACACAATCTGACACCCGCCACAAAATATGGGGAAGAAGATCCCCCAAATACCGAGTTCGAAATTGTCCTTTCCGGATTTAAAATTCAGCTCTTCACTGCACTATTGGTTAACACGAACTTTCAAAATGCTCCTTCAACGAGTCGTATCAAAACACAGAAGTCACATAACTCCAACAGCCTTGAATATTTGTGTCCAGTCGAAGATTTATCTCCAGCCCGTATATAAAGGATTTGTGATGTTTTCTGAAAAGTTCTAAAAGCTAACTTCAAACCTCCAGAGCCTAGATCATTCTAGATCCTTCACAACGGATTAGCGCCGCCCACTAAGGTCAACGGACTTACAAACAAAAAATGATTGACAGCCTGCGTTTATATTTCTTGTCGTGAGAATAATGATGCCTCATAAGTGAACTTAATTCTGTAGCCTGCAAGCCTGAGGAAACTTTGAAGAAGAGTGTTTGCTGTGTTAGCCAGAAACAATACGTGTTTGGGTACTTTCACGTGCATTACCAATCCTAGTACATGTGAACTACATCTTAGTGTCCCATCCGAAGGACAAATCAATGGTAAAGTATATTGCTCAAAGACGCACGTGTCACGGCCGGGACTCGAACCCACTCTGTTGATCAGAAACACCAGAGTTTGAGTGCGGTGCTTTTAATTAACGCTCGCCCACCTGACACGCCACGCCATCTTGTTTTTCTCAAAATTTTGGAAAGGGTCAGTTTAGTTGAAAAATCTGTTTTGTAAATTGAGGGTTTTTTTTCTAATTGCGTCGTATCTTCATTTGACATCCTTCGAGGGAGACAAATCTGTCCTGCCATGTTACCCACTGCACTCCTTGGTATTCATCAACGTTTTCGTAGGCACTGTACTTGCCATTCAGATTACTCTCGAGGTTGTTACATTTGTCATACCACCAGCCACCGTGGAATCTATCAGCGCAGTTGTTTGGCCCAGATTTGTCGTTATCTCGGTCTTTCGTTGTGAATGCCCTCTGCTGCTTATTAAGGGCATCATCTTCAAGTTCAAAGAGAACAAAGAATGAATCACCAAGAACGCTAGTGAATGTGCCGGTGTCCTATGGAAATCTGTCCCCCGGAGATTCTGCCCCCCAAATTAACGTGGGCTGGAGAGGGATGATTCAAAAGAGGGCGCTATCAAAAGAAGTTTGTACACAGTTCTCCATATGGGGGGACAGAATCTCCGGGGGGACAGAATTTCCGTCCACACCGGTAAAACCGTGAGTACACTTCTTTCACGAGGAGTGTTGTCCGTCAGAGTTGAGAGTCGTCCGTCAGAGTTGAGAGTTGTCTGTCGGAGTTGAGAGTTGTCTGTCGGAGTTGAGAGTTGTCTGTCGGAGTTGAGAGTTGTCCGTCAGAGTTGAGAGTTGTCCGTCAGAGTTGTGAATTTTTGTCGGAGTTGAGAGTTATTCCTTTTATTGTTTAATACCTGCATTTCCCTGAATGTTGAGGAATCTATCGACTGTGAGATCGTACATAGCTCCAGTGATGCTGAATTCATCGTAGCGAACGCTAGCTTTGCTCCCGTCAAATTTCTTCAGATCAACCACCAACTCCCACGAGGTACCCAGGTTGTCCGTCAGAGATTGAAGCTTGCTATTTCCCCACCAGAACTCCCCCTCTAGATCACCGAATCCTTCTTCATACTGTGCCCAAGTGCGATCGAAATCAACCAAACCGTCAAAGCGTTTTTGAATAACCTATAACAGATTATAGAAAATATCGAGTTGAAGAAGCACCCTCGGTAATGAAAAAAAAACAAAACAAAACAACCAAACAATCAAAACAAATAAAAACAATACAACGAACCAAAAGTAAGCTTTACGTGGTGTTTCATAAGTTTATTATTGCCACATACGACAAGTATAGACACTTCGTTTTCTACTGTGGATTGAGCAGCCTTTTATTCCATGTTAACATTATCTATGATCTTGAAACCGTGAACAATTTGTCACGATTGCAACCATTTAGCCAAACTGAATTTTCAAAAATGAAAGCAACTTTTATACAAATCAACTTCCGGTAGTAATCCAATCCACTAAATCATAATATATTTGCAAGAACAGTACTGATCTGCGGCATCTAATGTGGAGGCAGTGATGTGTCGTCTTTGATGCAGTAACAGTAGAACGGTGAGTTAGGAGGGCGCCACCATGCGGCGGAGTCTGGT
>JAUELU010000025.1:6921104-6933769 GCA_032357145.1 Evasterias troschelii
AGCCTGTGAAAATTTGGACTCAATTGGTCATTGAAGTTGCAAGAAAATGATGAAAGAAAAACACCCTTGTTGTACAATAGTGTGCTTTCAGATAGGGATAAAAGGCTTCTGGCCAGAAGTCTTTTACTATTTTAGTGAGAAATTGCCTCTTTCTCAAAAACTACGTAACTTCAGAGGGAGTTGTTTTTCACAATGTTTTATACTATCAACAGCTCTCCGTTGCTCATTACCAAGTGAGTTTTTATGCTAATATATATTTTGAATAATTACCAAACATGTACAGTGCCTTTAACTTGCCTCTCATTACTGGGCACGCTTACTGTATGGACACATTTGCAGTGGTCTAGTGATTAAGAAGAATACAACAGTATGTCTTATAGAGTTTTTCTCGCCGGACTTGGGAAAGCACTGATAACACAGTGGTTATCAAACACTGGTGTAATGTCTAACCAAGATTTATATTTTAATCCCATTGTAAGCAACCATGATCAAACCCCAAGATCACATGCATATAGACATGCCAGTGATGACTTACATACGTGTACATTGTATGCTTTTCAATTGGATGGTGAGAATTCCCTCTAAGTCTTAGTCTGGTTGGAGACTTGATGGGTTACGTATACATACAACTCTACTTACAAATATGCTTTTATAACAGACAAAAGATGTTGATTGGCATTTTTTGCTTTTTACTCTTTTGTTCAGAGTAAAAAAAGGTGGCATAGTGGTCCTTCTGCTCAGACTTCAAGTTTACCAGGCAAGGTGATGTATACAAGCCCTCAGCCTAGAACAGGTACATGTAAATAGTAATAAACAAACAGAAACTGTCATGTTCGATGTTGTTAGCTGTACAAAAATAGTTTTTGTCTTTCAGATATCTCCAATAGTTGGTGAAAGTTATTCATTTTTCAATGTACAATTTCCAGCTCATTATCAACATACAATAACAAAACTTTACTAGCCATGTTGCTTCCCACAAAAATAATAACACCTGCGTAAATCAGCAATGGCCCATGCTGTACACAGCTAAAATATGCAAACACCAGTGACATACAAATGTTTATTTATAGTCATTATTGCATATTGCACGGTTAATGTTCGCTAACAGAATTACAAGGTTTTTAAAGTTGAAAAATTACTATTTGCTACATGTATGTGCTGTATCTCATTGAATTTGAAAGCTATGATCATAGTTGGGCATCTGATAGATCAAGACTGGGGCAACATTTGAAAAGCTAATGCCAAAATCGTTTTACCTTTTCTTCCGGGTCGTTACCCTAGGTCAAAGTTTGCTTTCGTTTTTTCTTTTAAAAAATCAACTTTCGAGCTTATCTACGGAATTAGATTGAAATTGAATTGAACATTGAAACTCATCAGACAATTGAACCTCATTATCAAGACAGCACAAACTTGATGATGTCATTAGGTATCGGGCGGATTACAATTATCAAAGTTTAATGTTTGGAAAAATCATACCTCATGAACCACGCCTTAGATTTTTAAATGTATACATCATCAGATAGGTCATTAAAAGTTTGACCAACACTCCACAAAACATGACCCCACTTGACCTTGACTTCCGGTTCATATCATAAGATATTCCATCTAATCATATGTGAAAAATTCATAACTCCTGAACCACACATTGGATTTTTAAAATCCATATATCATCTAAAAGGTATTTATAAACTATTCATGCACTACACATATGTGACCCTGTTTGACCTTGACTTCCAGTTCAAGACGGATGTTGAAATTTATTATTTGTAAAAATAATAACTCCTGAACCACATATTTGTTTTTGGTCATCTATACGTCATCAGAAAGGACTCTAAAGACTTCACCAACGCTACAAAGTGTGACCTCATTTGATCTTGTTATCCGGTTCAAACTGGATGTTGAAACCTAATATTTGAAAAATTCATAATTCTTAACGACACAACATATTTTTACAATCGATACATAACTGGAAAAGTATGTAACAACTTAAGAAACGATACACAATATTGACCCCATTTGACCTTGACTTCTGGTTCAAACAGGAAGATGAAATTTAATACTTTAATAAAATCATAGCTCCTGAAATACACATTGGTTGTTTATAAGTTGTAGGTCATCAGATAATGCTTTTTAAACTTCAGCAATGCTGTAAAGTGTGACCTTATTTGACAATGCCTTCCAGTTCAAACCGAAAGTTGAACAAACCACACACTGGAGTTTTACAGTCTAGGCTTAATTGGAAAAGTATGTCACAACTTCAGAAACAGTACACAGAGTGTGACCCCAACAGGAAGATTTAAATTTTAATATTTGAAAAACTGATAACACTTGAACCACACCTTGGATTTTTACAATCTTTATGTCATTACAAATGTCTTAAAAATCTCAACAAGCGCTACACAAAAAGTGAACCCCATTTGACCATGACTTCTTGTTCAGGCCGGAAGTAGGTATTACATTTTTGAAAACATAACTCCTGAACATGTCATTGGATTGATAAGGTAAAATGTTATCACCAATTCATTCACTCACTCACCACGAACACCTTGTTTTTGTAACTAACAAAAACTGAATCTACCGTAATTATTACTATTACTATGGTTTATTTAAATACTGCAATACAGCAGCTAAAAGCCAAAAC
Source organism: Evasterias troschelii (assembly GCA_032357145.1). Classification (NCBI taxonomy): domain Eukaryota; kingdom Metazoa; phylum Echinodermata; class Asteroidea; order Forcipulatida; family Asteriidae; genus Evasterias; species Evasterias troschelii. The sequence continues at coordinate 6,923,746 of JAUELU010000025.1, forward strand.
TAAATCTAAAAAGACCCCCAGCATTAAGTTACATAATTAATGCATAACGTGTGATTCCATGGCTCATGTAATAAATATATGGCCAAGTTTAAGTACTGTCACTGGCATTGTGTTAGTAACATAAGAAGGAAACAGATAAAACGCTTATTCAGTAGGCCGAGGCATCAGCAGACATATCAAGTAATTTTTCCTTGTTATGTCATGTACGTTCATGTAGTGCTGAACATTTCCAAGAACAATGGATATACTTGATACATGTACAGTGGTGATTAAAGGTAGTTATCACAAAAAATGTGAGCAAAACGAGCGAGAGCGAGTTTTAACGAGGGAGAACAAGGTACCCATAAGCTCCCTCACCCACCTGGTCCTGCACGCAATTGCTCGGTATCACCCGATAATGAAATGCCAAACGAGCGAGCACTTTCGAGGGCTCACTAACCCATGAAAAATGGTTGTCTTTTCCCAACTGAAGATCTTTAACCCAAGTAAAAATTCAAACGGGTTCGCAAGTGACGGATGATGACTTACTCACATAACAATTGAAAGAATAAACAAGTTGCTGGAGGTTTCATAGATCTTTTGCTGTCCGTACAATTGTTAAAGTCTTTGGGAAAGACGCGTGACCCTTTGCAGTGTTCTTAACACATGGGTTTGAAGGCTGCCCTGCCAAAGAATTTGCCGCCCTGCTAAAGTAATTGGCTGCCCTGTCCCAAAAATGACTTATCACGGAATGAAAACAACTTCAATGGCAGCGCGGAACACTGGTATAAGCTTCCTTTACACACAAACTATTTTTCACTGCACTTGATACGATCAAACGAGTAGCCGACCAAACGTGCCCGACTTCCAACTGCAGCATTGGAAATGCGATCATTTCAGTATACATAATCACATGGTTCTGACTGCTGAGTATCAACAGCACATGCATCGGCCCCACAACTAGCGGGTGGTTCATGCATAGCACATACACAACAGCAGGGTCCAAAGTCCAACATTCCATATGCTGAGATTGGCCGTTGATAATTACCATATTCGTAAGAGAGCTTGGCTAGACCACGACCGAGCTTGGCTAGACCACGACCACTCCACTCCTGCTTTTTGTTACTGCCATGCTACAGTCCCGCCTCCACAGCACATGGCAACACTGTTGCAAGGCATAAGGGACATAAGGGATTTTGAAAGAAACTAGTCCACCCTTGTGTCTCAGCATGTACTAAACTCCAATTGATGGAAAGACAGGTCCACAGAGGATGACCAATAAGTCTTCATTAACAAGAAATCAACTCATTTAAATGGCCAGGAAATGACAGCAAACGACCTCTTTTTACAGCGGCACCATAAAGGGAAAAGTAACCAAAGTTGATTGTGAATGATACTGGTTTTTTACAATGGCGCTCTCAATCTCATCACAGGAGGTTCTCGTATTTTTGGCCGGGTTAAATTAATTCAACATAATTTTGGAGACGTAAAAAAAACAAAAAAACAACAACAACAACAAAACCACTATGGGGTTGAAGCCAAAGGAAAATTAAATGAACTAATACTACATACTACAAGATTATATAAAACAATTAGCTTTCATTTAATGACTCCATCATCTTGAAATAACATCTGTCTAAATAAGTTCCGGAAAAACATTTTTTTTAAAGAAGGGAAACAATATTTATATATTTATAAATATATGAAGGAAAGGAGGATGAACTGGGCTTCATGCTTACCAGGCGACGGAGTCGGAGAGTGCCAGCAGTGGTGATCACTGACCTGGACTTTGCTGATGACATTGGCCTCCTCTCCAACATGGCGGATCAAGCACAGGATTTGCTAGCAGCTGTTGAGCTTCAATAGAGCTGAGACGTGGACATTTATTTTATTCAGAATTTTCATGGTAAAGTGTTTTCCACTTGAAATAAGTTTCAAGTTTCTCATTTTGCCATGGCTTCAAAACCTCCAGCGACCCGCAACCCTCGAACGCGAATTTGTAGAGGGGATTACATTTACATGTCAACAATTATGAAAGACCAAACACTCTCTCATGGGAGAAAATGAGTGTGACATAATTTATGTTTAAAAAAAATGTTTTGGCTTATAGTTAATAAATCATTAAAGGTGGGTTTAACTCCTCAGAACAATTTTCTGGCCACTGAATTTAGAATATTAGTAAACTGTAAGCCGGCAGAAAGGGCTGATATACAGTAGTATTATTATTATTATTGGTTTATTAACATCATTTAAAAATACATTTTCCATCGTGGCCAACATGGCTAAGGGCCAAATTAGGGAAAACAAAATAACAAAGAAAACAGTATTGGGGTGTTTTAAGATCAAAGTTCTTTCCCGACAATATTTTTAATTTTCCAAAGTTTCTGTTGGCAGCTTTATGCCATTGGTGATAAAAAAATTATGGCACTGTCCAATTCAGTGACACTTTATGACTGTTGACTCAAAAACCATAAGTTTGCAAAAATAATTTTTACAACTTTTATGGGTGGGGTCTGTATCAGTTTATTATATTCACCAAGTTTGTCATTGTGACTGGAGAATGTGGTGGGCGAATATATTTCGAATGTGAGTGGTAGAGTTCGACCGCGAGGATATTTTTTTCAGATCCTCTTCTTTGGTAGTTGTTGCCCATTTTCTTCCGAAAACTGATTGAATGTTGCATTTTTGGGCGGCAATTATGGAGATTCCGTCATCCGAGTTAAAAGAGAAGAGACCAAAAAGAAAGATAGAGGGAAGATCCAAGTTATTAAAGAGATAAAAAAAGAAAGAGAGAGGGAAGACCAAAACAAGAGGTATGTATTTTGTTATCATGTAAAATTAACTGAAATATAACTCAAGGTGGTATTTGTTTTATTCAACAAAGTTGTGTTTAAAAATACGTTTCCATTACTTTGGAATTGGGTTATCAGTGCTGGCCATGCTAGTATTATTGTAGGCTAAGATTACAGCAACTACAAAATGGCTGAGGGCTGCTCAGCCTCTCCACATCGATGGCGGCTACAAAGTGAAAATTGTATTACAAGTTTAAGGGATTAAAAGATGAGGCCTAGTCGGCGAACAACAAAGCTGTCAATCATCCTGCCTGGGCATTTGCATTATATTTATTTTTTCTTTCTGTTCCCCCTTCTTTTTGGGGGTCTATAGATCAGGTAGTGATCAAAAGCGATTACTTACACTGTATATAATATGCTTGAATTCTTGATTCACAAACACTTGAGATTTAAAATGGGGATTTTTTTTCTTTCTTTTCCCCCTGCTTTTTGGTGGTCTATAGATCAGGTAGTGATCAAAAGCGATTACTTACACTGTATATAATATGCTTGAATTCTTGATTCACGAACACTTGAGATTTAAAATGGGGATTTTACCAGTAGGGTCGGCCTTTACAATCTGAAACTACACATAGAACAACATGTTCGTCAACGCATTTTCTACCTCCCTCCATTGTTAACGAAAACCTGAGTTACATAAAATGATAGGCAAACAAAAACAAACTTACTGAAATGTTGAGGTTTCTTCTTATACCTTAATCTTTACCAGAGTATCATTTGCAGTATGTAGAAGCGTAAATTAAACACCCGGATTGAAAAGGAATAAACATGAATAAAGACTCGCTATGTTTTCTTACTACCATGCCCTTAAATTTTATGTGGATGATCGTGGCAGATCGCTTCATTGTTTACGCATGAGCGCACCTCATAAGCCCTCGCTTAGCATGGAAAAGGGAGACCTCCCCGAGAAAACCCGCTCCCGCTCGCAATTGCTTGCAATCGCTCGGTCTCACTTGAATAAAAGTTTGTTTCGGTAACTAGTTGTGTATCCGTTCCTCATTTGGATAACTACCAAATCATCACTGTATGTTTGCTTCCATCATAGTGTCCCCAGTGTACAATAAAAACTCAATCTAAAAAAATATAACGACAGCTCTGTTTGACATACATTTTTAGATTTTGCTTAACTGAAAGATTGTTTTTGTGTTTATCAGGATAACCATCCTTCAATAGTAAAGCTGTCTAGCTCTAAACATGCTTAACAATTACTATTAATCTCTTGATCAAAGTCAATCTCTTCTTAATTTGTACCCAACATTTAGGTCTTATTTTACAATGCTGCTGCAAAAACTGTTAATTTAAGATGATTGTCCTGTTACAGCTGGAAACTCACCTCAGACGCTTGGTCTAGAAAGACTGAAATTGAAGGATTATCAAAAAGAGCCAGAAAGACGAACACCACGAAAGAATCTACAAAGACAATTTTCAGAAGGGGAGAATTTTACAATGGGATTCCATCCGGTAAATTTACTTGTTTTTTACTGACCTTTAATAACAAGAATTTGACTCTACACTATTAAAAAGTTTAATTTGTATTCTGTTATTTTGCAATTCATGTTCTGGAGCTCTTTTTTTCCTCCCCATAGAGTTTGTGATTATTTAGAATAACACTTCTTCATTTGAAAGTTAGCAGTGGTAGGGGAAGGGGTAGTACTATTTATTATGTTCTATTATCGTTTATGTATTGTACATGCGTCATGTATTACCGTACGTTTTCTACTATTAAACACTACTTCAGTTTTAATTGTGATTTTCAGCAATTAAAATCAGTGTCACTGATCTACTGAAACCCAACTAGGGAAGATTAATGGTCTACAGGGATGAATAAAGCTGAAAAGGGGGGGTTTTCAGGACAGCTGATATTCAAGAGAGAAGCAGGGGTCGATTTCACAAAACTCGTACTAACTTAGGACTTAGTCCTAGGCAATGCTAAGAGATGGGACCAGTCCTAAGTACTGGTCCTAACTTAGGACTGGTCCTATCTCTTAGCATTGCTTAAGACTATTCCTAAGTTAGGAAGAGTTTTGTGAAATCGACCCCAGGACATGAAGAGAGAATTTTTAATCTCTGCAGTTGTTGTATTCACGATAAGTGTTGTGGATAACAGCTGCCATGTGGTCGGAAAACTGATGAGTAGTTAGTGGAGACACTTTTGTGACATGTTAGCTGAAATAGATGATACATCTATTGAAATGGTTAACAGTGTCATAGTGTTAAATTGTCATTATTGTGCTTCCCTTGCTTAAATTTCCCTGCCCCATACAGCCATGTCATCAAAAAACTGATCTGTAGTTGCTGCACCACAGCTGCAATTTCCTTTCCTGCCATGGCTGCTGGAATAGCGATTGTCTAACACCTGGTTCAGACAGGCACTCTGGGGTCGCGCCGAACCAAAAGTAATGAAAAGTTTGACGTCTGAAACAGTTAGGAGCGACAGGACGCTCTAGAAGTCGAAAGATCGACTGTTGCAGTCGTTCGGAACGACTCTGGAGCGCCATGGTTTCAGACGTCGATCTTGTCATGAGCCATACCTTATGTAAATGTTTTGTTAAGTTCGTCTGTCTGAAACCAAAATTTAATTGGGTCGACCTAGAGAAGCTCATAATCTGTTTAGTTTGGCGCGACTCTAGAGCGCCTGTCTGAACCAGGTGTAACATAACAATTTCAAAGAGGTGAAATTCTAGCTTGGCTACCATAGCCATTGATTGTATCGATACCTCTTGTTGTTAACGTTATGTATGAATGTGCTGAAAAACGGCGTGATCAATCGCCCCTGGGCACAAGACTGGTGTTATATGATTAAGTAGTGTAACCTCTTTTCCTGCGTATAAGACGCATCAAAAAAAACAAAACGTTTAACGGTGCTTTTTATCTGGTATTGTTTGAGATCATTGTAATGATCAATGTGTGAAATCTCATTCTATACTGTAATTTTCCCCTTTTTTCTGCCATGGTAACCCTACTTGTTTTCATTTTAATAAAATAAATATACATTGTTCACTTTGTTTACGTAGTTTTTAACGAGGTATGATGAAACTTACTGAAGAAGGAAGTCACTGGCCATGCTGCTGCCCATAATTATAAAACCAGGGTGAACTACCAATGCTGTACACAGCACCAGTGACATGCTAGTGTTTGGTTATCAAGACCATAATATGTTTAATGCACTTTTTGATTATGCCAACAGAGGGCGCACACTCGCAATCTAGTCTTAAAATCAAAAATTTATAAAAAATATTAAAATTAAAAACGGGGGCAAGGTTTTACTCATTTTCATGATTACAAAATGTATGATCTCTACATTAAGGTAAGTTTCATGTACCAACACAATGACTCGAGTGGTAGGTGATTTTGGGGTACTGCGCCTTACATGCTGAGCACCTTGTATGCAGGAAAATACAATAGTTTGGGTGCATCAAATTCCATCAGAAATAAAGAAACAACAACTGACCAAATATGACAAAACAACTAATCAAATACTAAACAAATAGAAAGAGACAAATTAGTTTTAGTGATTTCATTCAAGTTGATCTTTAAGGACTTCAGTTTGATAAACTACATGTATACATTATATGGGAATTTTCTTGTTGTTGTTTTTATAACTATTGTATTTATGATATGCTGATATGTTAATGAATTACAAACTATTTTATTTCAGGTGGAATGAGTTACCAACTATTTTATTTCAGGTGGCAAATTATCCCACTCCCAAATTAAACATAATAGGTTTCCTTTTTAGAAACTTTGAAAGAATATTGGCATGAAATTTAAGGTAAATTAATTAGGCTCATGTGAATTGCAAAAGTGATGCAAATGTCCTTGCATCACAATTGGAAAACATCGGGTATCTGATTTGTGTCGCTTTCGCATGAAGTGTTTACCGGACTTCTTGTTTTTGGATGACCTTTGACCACTACTATCTAATGCTATACCCTGGTTGTGATTTTTTGAGCAGCTCTTATTATGTTATATGATGATTGCAAAAAATATGATGAAAAATTATACCAAAGATGTGAAATAACAAGGGTCAAAGATAAGGTCAAAATTTAGTCAGACCTACATGTACATGTACATGTACATTGTAGTTCAGAAAAAAATTAAATATGATATACTTTTAGAGTTGCAATGAATTATCAAAATTCAAACTATATGTAATGGGAAACAAAGAATTCAACATGCTGTATGTTTGAATTGCTAACTACACAACATTTTCTTTATTGCAGCGGTGTTATTCAGAATCTTATGTGAAAATCAAAGGTCAGTTACTTGATTTCTTTTGTGTAGTATTGACTACCCACTCATAACTGCTTCATTGTCACTGCGCTTAGCTCCATATTCCCTCAATTCCACTGTTAAGCAGTCACTCACCTTCATGCCAATCTGACAAATCTTTGATTTCTTTCACCAATGTTGGTGTTTTGTTTGATTTTGTACTACCTTATGACCTTTCCTCGTTTCTGTTTGTTTATTTGTTTGTTTGTTGCAGTTACAGGCCATTGCTGATAATGATATAGGAAGTATGGAAGTAGATTCCTCAGGTAATAACCTCCCCAACCTCATTCTAACACACCACACAAATGTTCAAACTAACTCATTATTAACAATGCATGGTATGATCTTGCTGTTCAGAAGAGAAAACACATTTCTGCACAAATGATTTAGAGAGATACATTTAATTGCCTTATCTGAAAATATATTTTCCTGCTTTATGCAGTATAGCCAGAAACACTTGGCCACAGTTCAGTAAACATGCATAGTCCAATAGGGCTAGGAGTGGTGTGTTCGAATCCCTACCTGTGGACTTTTTGGGGGCAGAACTCTTGAAAGCACTGAGTATGCAGGGTGTCTGGTACGAAAACAAAACGAAACAAACAAAATATACATCATATATCATATCCATGTACAATGTGTATGATAATTTATTTTTATTTTTATAGTACTCAAAATAACTATAGTGATAAAATATAATGATTGTTTGGTATAATGATAATAGTAGTTATTTTGTTATGATATAATAATACTTAAAGCTGAAAGTATTCCACTCTTCCCTTCAGCTGTATAGGAAAGGGAATGGATGATATGCATCATAAAGCAAAGCTTACAGAATATAGTATTATTTTCTGATGTTTCTATACTGAAAGTAGACCACAAGGTTTTCCAGAGTTTTTAAGATTTGAGTTTTATATACTGTTTTCCCTTTGGCTTATGCAATAATTAAGACTTAATTTAAAAATTTGGAAATGAAAGCAATGACTTAATGTATTAATGTTTACTTATAAGAGGAAACATTTTCTTTGTTCTTCATAACTCAAGTGCATTCCAATAAATTAACAATAAAGTAGTTGGCAAATTTGGCAGCCTCAATGTAATTTTTGTGTATAATAGGTGTGAAAATTAGAATTTGAAGTTTGAGTTTAAGGGGTGACAAAGTATGCTAATGTGTTTGAATGCACTGCTTTTGATGTACATAGTGACTAATCCACCAGCTGGTTTGTGTACATGTTCATACCTCACGTCTCTTACCGAAGACGGATGCATTCACCTTGTTTTAACAGTCGTCTCATAAAAGTTGAAGTTTTAAGGGTTGGGTTTTCTAAGTTTGTTACCTTTAAAGTATTCTTTCAAAGCTGTGATTTACTAACATCTTTTTAACCCACAAAATAGTCTCACTTTAAAGTTCAAAAATGTCATTGTACACATTGTGTGGACCTATTAAAAAGAACAATTAATAATAATAAAAAAATAAATTCTTCTCATTAATGAGAAATAACCAAAACAATAAACTGTAGGTCAAAAGCTAGCTACACGCATATCCAGCCATCACTCTTGCTATCGAAAATTGCAGGAATATCACACAAAAAATGGTCCCCTGCTTACGTTCATAGTATTATCTCAATGTTTATGGTGATACGTGGGTCCAGACTACAAGCTCAAAGCACGACAGTTTATCCAGTCACAAGTCACACGCTAGAACCAGATTTGCTGTTAAATAGCAGCAAAAAGTGAATTCAAATGAAGATCATATAAGCACAATAACCTCGTCTTAAGAACATGTGATCTGCTTGGACATTGAGTCCCTGTGAGGTTATTACATGGGTTCTCACTATGTAGTGCCTCACTATGTTGTGTGTGGGTAAACCAGTTGCTCTGTCTTTTGGAAGAACTACATGTACATATCCCAGATAAATGAGTATAATGCAATGTTCAAATCCCAGATTCAAGACCAATTTTTAAAAAGCATATCTTTGGTTTATTTGACAGTGTTCTGTTTTGTTAAACAAACAAATCATATCACTCGAGTGTGTTTAAAGCAAATTGAAATGATGTTTTTTTTGACATGGTGCTTGGTGCTTTATGCCCATGCTGTCCAAGCCATGGTGTGTTACTTGGACTAGCAGATTTTAAATTTTGAGTAAGAAATTCCATCAATATTAATATTTTTAAACCATTTTGTGAGTTTAGTACATATACTTATGTTATTTACTCATTGTTACAATGTAATTTGACAAAATCAGAGTCGTATTTGTTTCAGTAATAAACATTGTATGGCTAGAAGCACAACTAGCTGTCATGATCTTGTGACTTATTTGAGCAAAACTTTTGGCTTGGATGTGTCATGTGACCTTAATTTAAAAAACAACAACAATTCACAACTCGGGCAAAATGTTGGGTTTTGTAGTGGATGTATATTTTCTACTTTTGGAAGACCTTTCTAGTCATGTTTCAGTCATCATTACCTCCCAAAATTGCCCAATGAGTGCGAAATGTCCTTTAATTGACTGGTTCATAAAACAATTTCTGAACAATACCACCTCTGAACATAATTGCTCTATAAACTGCATGTTTATGAATGTAAATAATTTTGGGTTCAACAAAGAAAAATTGACTAAAGCAGGAATTGAACCTGCGACCTCCAGATTAACTTGCAAACGCTCTACCAACTGAGCTATCTGCCCTATGTTGGTGATCTCCCTATTTTGTCAATATCTTTGTTCGGGGGTGCCAGTCAGAATCCATTCTAGCTGTAACTGCTCTACCAGGCATCATACCCAAGTTTACGATACAACCTGGAAAATGGCAGCAGAGGGATCACCTGAAAGTGAAATGACTTTTTATTTAATAATAATAATAATAATACGCAGTTCTTATATAGCGCTTTATACTCCCGATGGGTGTCTCAAAGCGCTCTTTTT
>JAUELU010000025.1:7011689-7022951 GCA_032357145.1 Evasterias troschelii
AAGCGTCATGACCGGGACTCGAACCCACACCCCGATGACTAAACCACCAGAACTTGAATCTGATGCTCTTAACCACTTTTTGGTATAAACAGAGAGTTACAAGAGAGGTTTAAGGTTGAGGTTAAGAACAGGTTTCAGCTTCTATAAGCTGACAGGCATGAGGTCCCAATTAGGATTATTTTCTGCGCCATGGCGTGTACAAGTCTCCCTTATTATTGCTCTATGGCTGTGAGGCCCGGATGATGACCAAACATCTTGAGAAGAGGCTATATAGAAATGTCAAATGGAGTAAAAGCTGAAGCTCATATTCTTCTTCACTACAGTTGAGTCAGTACTGCTCTATGGCTGTGAGGCCTGGATGGTGACCAAACATCTTGAGAAGAGGCTAGATAGGAGTGTCAAGTAGAGTAAAAGCCGAAGCTCAAGGTTGCAATGCACTTTACTAATCATGATCGGTATGTTACACTATCAATAATCAATGAAAATTTGCGGGGGACTGCCACAGGCATGCTGAGGTTGCTGTCAGCAGCATGTTGCTTTGGACGACCAAGAGGAAGAACTACCTGCTACGGGGGATAAGGAACAGTGGAGAGCCATTGTCTGGTAGATATTGTCAACTTAAGCAAGCAAGCAAGCAAGCAGAGTGCTACTACTTGCCAATCATTAATTCAGTTTGCAATGTTTATCTAGCACAATTTTATACTAGTGGAATGCTATGACCATGTGCTTTGTGTTCTTAAAGGCCGAAATCCATGTGTCTGTCATGCCTTGTACGAATGAGTAAAAATGAAAGTACATGCCAACCAACGCACATAACTCCATGTATTTGTGTTGTCTACTACATTATCTGTAAAAACTAGTGCATTCCTTGGCTTGCATTAAAATTTTAAAAGATTGCTAACCAGGTATAACGGCAGCGCATCACAGACACATTGATTTCCGGCATACGCCGGGATGTGAAGTAATTACCATACACTAGCCCTTCACTTACATGTATGTGTGTAATTGTACTTTCAAAGCTGGAACTGATGTTCATATCAAATACATGTACATAACGTCAAAAGTATTTTTCATATCTTAGTTTTAATTTTTGGACCAAATCTGAAGTCATCTCAAGTGTGGTTAAGGACACCTTGAATACATGAACAAATGTCAGCTTCCTACGTTAAAAACTATGTTCGTTTGTAAAAACTCTTGGTATAATTTCATTTACTTTCTACAATTTTGTGAATAAAAATGGCACACTTTTGTAGTGATGTTCCCTTCTGTTTAACACTGAAGGATAAAACACTAGAAAAATTGTACTTGGTACAGTTTATTGGATTACTGATCTTTTGTAACATTGAAATTTGTGGTTGCAAACAAAAGAGATTTTCATTAATTTTATATACAGCTCAGTAAAGCACGGTTGCCTTAATGCACTTTATTTGCTGTAACGAATTTCAAGTATGTTTAAAACTTTATTTCTGGACTAAAATACTGAATTATGAGTAACCCTGAACAAGGTAAGAGTCTAAAATGACAACTAATAATTGTACTCATTATAATGACTTGAAAGTGCAATTCATAAATATCCCAGACAGTTTATCCATTCTGATTGGTCGAGAGGAGATCACGTGGCCATGTTTAAGTGTGCGATATAAACCTGGTGAGGAGTGTTTAAAAATATGCATGGAGCGTAAGCTAACGCAAGCGCTAACTTACACATACATGTAACGCTATCAATACACCATGGCACTTAATGTATACTCTATTAGCATGTGCCTATATGCAAAACTGTTGAGCACATCATGCAATTTGAACCTTTGCAAAACAGAGTCTTGGGACTTGACAGGAAGTAAACACTTCCAGAAAAGTTTTATAGATTTTCCAACATTATTACGCTTTTTTATAAAAAGGACATTTAGGATTGGGATAAAATAGTGACTCAGTCTTAAATGGCTGTTTAAACCTTGCAGGGTCAAGGTTGTGCGCTACAGGATACCCTGACAGTATTAAAGGGCTGTTTAAGACCTCGTTGCCACTTTGTTATTCCCTTGATATAATAGTCTTGTGAGCACCGAGGTGTTGTATTTTTAAATATTATTATTTGCACAGTTTAAATACATAAACAAACACATACATGCCAACTAATAGAATAAATGTATTACCTTATCTAATGCCATAGTGAAGACTTTATCCTTTCCCAGTGTTTGACTCACCATACTGCTATACTTAGTATGCAATGCTAAGATAACATCAACAAAGTGAGCATGGACCTGTCAATATCAATATTAAAACATAAAAGACAAAGATCATTAAAAAAGCCTATGATCACTAACAATCACACACTCAGCACATGTTACACACTTTTATACAGCCTGTTATTAGAAACAAACTTTTGTCATGTCAGCTGACATTAAGTAGCATTTCCAAGCATAACAATTTGTGGTACTTTTATCAATTGCACTTTTCCTCTCTGGGGTTTAACTGATGTAGTTACTATTTTTGAAAGGTTTAATAACGTACAGAACATTCTTGATTGTTCTTTTGTTACGTGTACACTCTTAATCACTTAACGATGGTGGGGAGTTGAAACATACAAATTTCAAGGACACAGGAGTGAGGGCTGGCAAATGTTTTCAAAAGGTTGTTTTGGTTCAGGGGTTGACATGATGACATGCCCAAAACATTTCGTATGGTTTGGGTTCAACAGCAGGTGACAAGTGAAAAAGTCTGGAAAGTTCCCTGTGTAGTGTGCATTTTTCATGAGCTCACGATCTCACACTTTGTTTGCCCCCGACAAAGCTGTAAAAAGGTTCTTAACTGCTCTAAAACTCCTTTTATCAAAGATTGATGAGCAGTCCAGAATTTCTGTCCTCTTGTCCAACAAACAACAATTATGAGAGATCAATATGCAGCCCCGATTGTTTTTTATTGTTCTCAGCATAGAAAGAGAGTCAGTGATTCCAGCATGCCGTGATTCCAGATTGTGGCTTTTGGCTGATAGTCCGGACGAGTCACTGTTAACCAAAAACAAAATTTTCTCAAAAGAGCCAAATAAATCCGGGTGAACAACATGTATGGTATGATGTACCTTGTGCATGTACATGTATGGTATGTTGTACCTAGTGCATGTACATGTATAGTATGTTGCATTTGTTTTCTCTACTTTGTTCAGTGTTGTTTAGTCATGATTTCATTCTAAAAAAATAAAAATCATTGCTCCAGGTATTTTGAAAAATAGTGTTTTCTCAATAAGTGTTTGAAAAACTATTTTTTCTCTCTCTCAATAAGTGTTTGAGCCTGTGAACAGAGGAATGTTTTAATAGATACACTGTATGGAAGACAAACTGTGTATCTTTCATGTGACACATTCATGATATCTTTTCTCAAATATTTTAGCATGAAAGTATTGCACACATTATACTGTAACTTACATTGTCACCCTGTAGACTTGAAACTGACTGTAAACCTTTGTAAGTTATAGGATAAAAAATAACCAACGTTAGTTCAGAGACACAAATAACTTTGTTTTGTTTGTAGCACTACAATTTACAAGCACAGTTGCTTTAAACAAAATCTGGGTGCAAACATGTTGTACATGTAGTGTGCCCATGTATTATTTAAACAAATTATCTGAGAAGCGTAGAAGGGTTTGTTTGTATTTTATTAATGTTATATGTTGGGCCACAAGTTTGAATATATTAAATGTAAATAAATTTGCTAACCATGTGTTTTGTTCCTTGGTAAAATATTTTATCATACAGTGTAATGAAAAGCGCCGAATGAAAATTAACTGCCAACAATCACACAAAACATCTGGAAAAAAACCACAATGGAAACTAACTAAATTCATTTTCGGTGAACAAAGAGAAATTGACCAAAACAGGATTTGCACCTACAAACTCTGGGTTTCATACCGGTGCTCTGCCAACTGAGCTACAATGTACATGTATCTAGCCCTATAATTGGGGTCTCCCATTTTGTCAATCTTTGTTCAGGGGCACCAGTCAGAAGTTTTGTGAAATAAATCAAAATAAAACCAACCCAGGTGCATCCACATGACTTAGTGCATATGTACAGCAGATGATAGCACTCTTATCAATAAATCCCAGCTATATAAATTCAACACAATTTTAATATACTTAATATGTCTACGTCTATTAACAAAATAATCTGGTGATCTTATTTGTTGAATAGTTGTGTGTTATCAACTACCTACCTGTTTGCTTGATGTGTTCTTGTAATTCTGTAACCATGATATGAAGACCATTGGGTACTGGTTTTAGCAGCTTGTACATTCTTGCAAGATCTTGTAACAAAATATGACATTAATGTTTATTGTACATACATTTTACAACTCATAACTTAAAATGAATGGATCTTTACTTAAGAATTTAGTGTTTGAGTCATTAATCCTCTGCAATGTGTACTTTCCAATGTTTAGTAAAAGTCTCAGTGTTGGGAGCCCCTCTTTCTTTTTCTGAAATTCACATAAACTAATTCCATTAAACAAAGTCTAGAATAAAACTGAACGCACTTTATACTTTATAATCCTGTGCAGGGAAATAAAATGGTATTTATCATGACAAGTTACAAAGGGTACAAAAAGTACACCCCCTCCCCCAAGAAAAAAGAAGTTGTATAAATTTTAGAGACATGGCTATTGGCTTCTGTTAGTTAATGTTACAGTGCTTCTACTGTATGTCCTTTGAAGTCCATGGTAATTACCTTGCAGCATCTCAGCACGAACCATATTCCTACATTCACCATGAAGGAAAGACATGTGATCAGCTACCATCCGTGTCCGACATTCATGCATCACTTTGTTGTACGAACTAGGATGTAAGAATTTCCTACTTCTAAAATTTTCCTCTTCCAATCTTTGAAGGACCTTTTAAAGAATGAGAAAAAAGGTTTTGCTTATCCTATTATCGTATTTTAATAAAAGTAGTGCTTTAAGTATATCAAATTGTCACTACCTTACACTGCCCCTGTACTTATTATTTGATTTATCAAAACATAACACACAATTTACAGTGATGTTGTAAAAAGTACAACATAAACAAGGAAAAGTTAAGTACAGTAAGAAGAACTACAGAAAAACATACAAACAAAAGGGGAAGAAACAGAAGGGCATCTCAAAAGAGGAATCAAATAAACAAAACCATGAACAAGAACAGGTATGTACATGTAGGTAAGGGCTGTATATATGTATGATAAACTCAGATTACATGCAGGTTTACAGCTCTTTGTATAACAAAAGGTTCAGACAGTTAGACAATACAAAACAAGTTACATAGTGCATCATAAAACACTACAAAATACTTATATAGACCAGCACATCGTCAGGCCTTATTCATTGCTGAAAACATTAACACCCTTGGCCTTTCAGGTCAAAAATCTCTAAGCCTGACATGTACACATTTTTTGATGAGGAAAAGCAATTATAGTGTCAAGTCTTTTGATTTTTGCAAACAATTTTAATGGACTGACATTTCAACCCTTCCAGAGTCTTTCTCAAAAGCTAAATGACAACACAACACATCACAACACAACACAAAACAAACCACAAGTATGTTAGTGTGAGCAGAAAAATGCAGTCAGAAGAACTAGAAGGTGAAGACACAGAAGTAATCAGGGAGGAGACAGCGAGTTGGTACATGTTGTTGCAACTACAAATACAGGGTACACATAGAAATAAGAGAAAAAAGAGAAACAAAATAAAGAAAAAAGAGAAAATCAAAATAAGGAAAAGGAGAAATAATTAATTGGTAAATAAGAACAAAATATGGGGGAAGAGCATCTGTGGAAATAACGAAAAGGCAATTTTTCTTTAGATGTACAGACCATGTATGAGGTTAAATAGTCTGGAGAACCCTACACCATTACAGGATAGTATCTTAGCTCGGCCCCATTTTCACTTGCAGATTTGTGAGGTCTAATGTCGAACCCAAGTCCACTAAAATGCAGTTCCTGGTTCTTGCTTTCGTTTATCTTTTGGTACTTCATTTTCACCAATATTCAATATGAAAGTACATGTAGTTGGATAGAAAACAAAACAATTTCCACTCGTAAAACTTGCAGCACGAGTACATGGTGACAAGATAACGTAATCTTCCATTGACCAACTTGACAATTGAGGAACTTGACTGAATGCAAAAATTAATTATTCATTGAGACATGTCACTTGTAAGACAAGTCCTCAAATGTTTTCTCGCTACCCTCGTTAATCATAGGGAATGTTTATGTACAGAAAGGACACATCAAAGGTATTAAGGAGAGCTGTATATGGAACCTTGTTTTTAATACCCCAAAATATTCTGAAGTCTGGAGTGTCATGATTATATGATAACATCTGGTTATTTTTTTGATGTTTGTACTTAATCAGTTACTCATACCGACATGAACCCCATGAGACAAGACATTTAAATAAAAGGGATGCAACTGGCTTTTTCAACCCTCCACCCACAAATGATAACAAAGTCCTGAGACAGTGTGGAGGCAAGTCCAATAAACATTCAGGACAAGGCCCCTTGGGGCATGGGGTTTGGGTTTTATTTTATTTTAAAGAATCCTTCATAAAGAAGTACAACTTGATTGTACAGTTTAATTTGAAAAAGAACCTATTTAACCATTCCTCCATGTTAAATTTACAATTACAATTTATAATTATAGTGAAAATAACAACAACACAATTGAACCTGATCCAGAAAAATCACATACCTTCTCCATATATTGTGAACAGTTATGGTTTTGTAGAAGATTGGCTGACTCTTTTCTGTAGTACTCTCCAGTATCATGTATAAGCTTTTCCTCCAACAGATCTTGGTAGAACTGGATAGAAACAATTGAAAATTATCTTCAAACCATATCCGGTTTGACAAATCCCACTTTAAAACATGCAACAATGGCCATGCTTGAACATTATCATCCCATTTCTTTCTTGATTAATAATAATGTCTCCCTTTTGCCAAGTTTTACAAATTCAAACAGACATGTAGCCAATGTAGAATTGGGCTTGACATTCAGTCCAAACAAGTGAACAACTATTATAGATAAAGATATATGTATGTTTGAGTTCCTAAGCACTCAACACGGTAGGTGTTTGTGGAGAAGTTGATGAGGTAACTCAACATCGAATGAGTTGATGACTTGCTGACTAACTCAGAATAGAAGGCTCATTGTGTAGCATGCATTCAATGTGTCACACCTGGACTCAAGGCTTGACTTTACCCAAAGTGGGTTAATTAGTGGATGCTTATATTTATTGTGAACAATTTGACAGGGGTCTATTTGTGACAAATACTGAATACATTTCATTTGTGTATTGTTGTATAATGAAATCTGGCTTTTTCTTTTCAATTGGCTTTGCCTCATGAAATGGAATAGTTCAGATTTCACATTGTATACATACTGCCACAATAGACTTGCATGCATCCAATATTTGTTTACAAGTGTGTTATGAATTTGTACCTTTCAGTTCAGAATCAGATGCTTGCTTTTTTGTAGAAAGTCAATTATGTACATTGCATTTGTAAAGTTTATTTGTAATCTGGCCAGTGACATAGTTGCACAAACTATTCCTCATTGAATTTTGCTAGATGTGTTTCAAATGTGTCAGAAATCACACTAAGTCTTCTTGCATTCACTTGTATTGCAGATGGCGATACTTGCTGGTTTGTTCCTTGTTTGACCACTAAAAGCTAACAAAGAAGGAATCTAGATGTTTTTAATACATACCTGAACCTGGTCTTTTTGTCTGTACTGCTCTACATCAACAAGTGAATTTATAACACTGTGAAGTACAGTCTGATTAGTGTCTTCACCACAACGATCCCTGCCAACCAACAAAAAACAATACAACCAACTTGAGGTTTTCACACTTTTAAAATGTTCCACCTTTGACAGAAAAGAAATGTTCCTTTTTAATTTTTCTTTTACAAAAAAAACCATGTAACAAACATATTACATTTCTGACCTAAATTTTCGCTGTCTTTTATCCAACTTGTAGAAATTAAACAAAAGCAATAACGAAATTCTTAAATATTCTTGAAAAACAGGTTTGCTGTCATTTCAGTATGCCAAGTGTATTTATCTCTCAAACCCTTTCAGCCCCAAGTTCTTTTTTTGACATAAACAACTGCTGGAGCCCATGTTCTTTGACCACTCAAAAATGTCCAAGTTCTTGGTCTTTGATTCCTTAGTGTGTTCTTAAAACCCAAACACTTTTTTGCACACAACCTTACGGCGATTGGCATTTCGGGATCTTTCTAATCTAGTTTGAAGCGATTGTATGTAACCCTTGTATGTAACCCTAGTGTGTAACCCTTACATGTAACCCTTGTATGTAACCCTAGTGTGTAACCCTTATATGTAACCCTTATATGTAACCCTTATACGTAACCCTTGTATGTAACCCTTGTATGCAACCCTAGTGTGAAACCCTTGTATGTAACCCTTGTATGCAACCCTAGTGTGTAACCCATGTAACCCTTGTATGCAACCCTTGTATGTAACCAGGCGTGGATCCAGGGGGGGGGGGGGCCCAGCGGGCACGTGCCCCCCGGGTAAAATTTGATTTATTATTTTTTTTTTTTTTACTTACTTTTGGTTAAAAATTAGCCTCAAGTGTGTGTGGTGTCTTTTTCCCCAGAAGCAGGATGTATTTCTTTTTCATCCTATGCCTATGAGATTTGTTTATTTCTGCCAATGAATCTTCATGATATGTCACTTGTAATTGCTTAGATTTGCACGATAACATAAGCGTTTGAAACCTGACGTGCCAATTTGTTCTGGATAAAATATATTTCATGTCGTTCTGGCATTCAAGTGTAAAGACTACACTACAATGTAAGCTTGAACTATATTTTTTTTGAATGAATATGCATGAAACCAGATATTGCAGCGACCAGATCCAAACGCGAGATTTGTGGGATTAACATTTTCTTTGAGTAAAATTAGAAGATTTGTATGGATAAGAAAAGCTTAAAAAGTGTTTTTTTTTTGGTTTCAGGCAGACAGAGGCTTGATAATTCACCCCTCAAAATGCCAAAAGCTCAAAGCTTCCGGGGGCGAAGCCCCCTGGACCCCCACCGGGGCCTCACCCCTGGACCCAACCATCAATGTTACAGAAATTTTTCCAGTAAACTTAGAAGATTTATATGGATCTGATTTCCCAAAAGAATGTGTCTATTTCTCTGTTTTAGGCACATGGAGGCATGGTTTTTCACCCCTCAAAATGCTAAAAGCTCAGAGCTTCCGGGTGCTTCGCCCCCCGGAACCCCACAAGGGCTTGGCGCCTGAATCCCAACCAACGATGTTACAGAAATTTTCCCAGTAAATTAAGAAGATTTATATGGATCTGATTTACAATCAGAGTGTGTCTATTTCTTGGTTTTAGGCACATGGAGGCTTTATTTTTTTATCCCTCAAAACGCAAAAAGCTCAAAGCATCCGGGGGCTTCGCCCCCTGGACCCCCACCGGGGCTTCACCCCTGGACCCCCACCATTGATATTACAGAAAATTTTCCCGTAAATTTAGAATGTTTATTGATCTGATTTCCTATAAACTTGTGTCTATTTCTCTGTTTTAGGCACATGGAGGCTTGATTTTTCACCCCACAGAATGCCAAAGGCTCAGAGCTTCAGGGGGCTTCGCCCCCTGAGCCGCCACCGGGGCTTCGCCCCTGGACCCCACCAGGGGCCATAAGGCCGGCCCCTCGCCCCCTCCCGTTTTGGGTTTACCCTCTAATCCAAAATCCTTGTTGCGCCGTTGTGCCCCCCGGTTTAAAAAATCCTGGATCCGCCCCTGGTAACCCTTGTATGTAACCCTTCAATGTAAATCTTGTATGCAACCCTAGTGTGTAACCCTAGTGTGTAACCCTTGTATATAACCCTTGTATATAACTCTTTTATGTAACCCTTGTATGCTACCCTTTTATCTACATTGTAACCCTAGTTTGTTACCCTTGTATATGTAACTCTTTTATCTAACCCTTGTATGTAATCCTTGTTTGTAACCCTTTTATCTGACCCTTGTATGTTAACCTTGCATGTAACACTTGCATGTACATGTAACACTGTCTGTAACCAATGTGCGCAATCTGTAAAAGAAACCATTTTGTAAACACAATCCTCGACTGTGGCCACTGTATGCATTCATTGCATGTAGTCTTCTATGAAACCCTTGTTTTACACCTTGTTAGGAATGTCATCTTATCATAAAATATTGTCAAGTGATCAAAAGTTTCAAAATATGGTGCTTTTACTGTACTTACTTGTCTATTTCTCTAAGAAGCAAGGCTTCAAGGTTCTTCCTTAATGGTTTGATCATCAGTCGCTTCCATATATCAAGGGCCAACTGCAAATACAAATTTAGAAACTAAAGTTATGTGACATCTCCTGGACTTTCCAGTGTGTAACGTACACAGGCAGGCACATACCTTGACACGCTTCATTTTCACCCCCAAAAAGTGACAACAGGTTCTGGGAAAAAAGCCTTGTAAAATCCTGTTCATACTTTTTGTGTTTGTTGACCCCCCCGGTTCCAGACCTATGTCCCGTTGTTGTACAAATGTGGCAAACACAAATGGAAAGGCTGCCACCATTGTTTGTCAATAATTTTCAATATTAACAAAACTAGGTAAAACTATTTTCAATTTTCAAAACAACAAACAGATTGTGCAACCTTTTAAAACTTATGTTACTTCTGTTAAAGGAGAATCTTGGAACATGCAACTTGTATCTTGATAGCCAGATGAACTGAAAGTTAATACAACATTTTTGAATACTGATCAACAAGAGTGCTATTCAATAAGTAATCACTTTCTTTTAAATCCCTTGGTTTAACTCTCATACAGTCCATAAACAAAAGAAACATGAACCAATTGGAAAAGATGCCAGTAGAATTACAGGTGCTGCTTAATTGATAATAGTCTTTGAGAAAATTCAACTGTATGACTGGCAGCAAACAACCTCTACATCCATTGATTGAAACAAACAAACCATCGACAGTTTGAACTTTTATCAGAATTTGTCCACTAAAAGGTAGGGTAATACTTTTGTAATGACCCTGACAAGAATCTGTGTAATTGCTATTTGAAAGCCTCTTTGTTATAAGGATGCTAATGGTAGCAAGCATCCTGTTGATTAGAAATCAATAAAATTTTGTCTAAAAATTTGAATCTCCAAAGTTTGCCTGACTTTCGCAAGTGACTTTTATTTTGTCTTTTCTGATACTTTTGCCAATAAATCAGTGTTACAATGAACTTCTTGATG
>JAUELU010000025.1:7090693-7104309 GCA_032357145.1 Evasterias troschelii
AGGACTGGTCCTATCTCTTAGCATTGCCTAGGACTAGTCCTAAGTTAGGAAGAGTTTTGTGAAATCCACCCCAGGTTCCAAAGTTATACATGTATCATAAACAATACCTGAAAAAACTCACTGAAAATGGCCCATTCATTCATTTTACAAAAGATGTAAGGGAAAATGTCCTGCCAGTTTTACCCCATTGATGACAGTAATGAATCCAAACTTACCATTATTTGCATATCTTATAATAGCAGAATCATTGATGCTAGGATCAAAGTTTCCCATCAAAGGAGCCACATACTGGTTTGCTGATATGTACTCATGAAAATAAGTACCAAGATATATGAAACCTGTGAAAATACAACCCCAAGCATTTAACTTTATAGACGGAAATTGTATACCATTATGTTTTAGTCTGGTTTTATATTGGGTCATTCATGGTCCATTCATTCATGGTCCATGAATGACCCAATATATAAAAACCAGATTAAAACATAGTAGAGGTTTTGCAAATCTAAGGATAAGCATATGTATTCATCAACATTTTGTGTGTGATACGGAGTCCACGTTTTGCTTGGACTTAAACTAATACCGCAGTTCATACACATACGTTAACAAACAGAACTGTTTTGCTGATTTTAGTTGCACTTTTTGTGCTAGATTAAAACCATTTTTCTACAACATTACTTTAATTGATGTCGTCCATTGAAAGAAATGTGTCAGTCAATTGCAATGCAATGTACAAGGTTTCTATTTCGCCAAGCTTGTTGGAAACTTTCTTTAAATGCGTTTAATGTGTGGGTTTGAAGATGAACAGTTAAACAAAAATAATATTCAATCAAATTCTCTAGCGTAACAAGAATTAAAATTTGGCCTAGGCCTGGCACATAACTCTATAATCACGAAACAATATCTGATGGCATCCAACGTGAACAGATGAGTTATCATATCTGTGAATGTATCCATATTTGTATCCATATTTGTATCCACATTTGTATCATAGTGAGCTACAATGTAGTAATTTCATTTCAATCACCAAAGTTTTAATAACTTTTTTTCCTCTGCATTTTATTACAGTTTTCTGACATTCTCATATAGACTGCGCAAGTATCGCGCGTATCCGAACGAGAAAACACGTCAAACGTAGAACATCTTTATTTCTGAAATTAAATCTTTGTTTTAAATTTTATCTCATGACAAAATCTGAACAACAAAAATAAATCATTACAATTTTATGAAAAGTTTTAGTTTTTGAAAACAAAATCACAATAGTGTGTATATTGCTATTGAACAAAAACTAAAACTCTGGGACAAGGATGCCTATTTGATGTTAACTTTTTGTATGCGGATTCATGAAGGTCAAACGTATTGTATCGCAGTTTAAAGAGGATGCTGACGCCTCAACAACCATAGACTGCAATGAAAAGGGTTTGCTTTGCAGTTACAGCATCTGGCGATTATAATTGCGCATCCAAAACAAGTGTTTACGTAAGTTTTATGATTGGAGGCGAGCAAAAAATTCTTAATTTTTGGCAATAACCGGAAATTGAGGTCAAGTTTAATTCTTAGGTTTTCTTGGTTAAATTGTTGAATTGGTTTTACTTTCATAATTTGTTATCACTTAGTGCTACATTCCTAACAACATGTATACTTTTCTAGGTCATAACATTCGTTGAACTAAAATAATTGACGAAAGAAAATCTTGCCCACGTAAAACTCCGTATGGTTGGGACCACTATGGTCCCGGAAGTTCGAATGCGCGCGAGACTTGCACAGTCTATTGTAATGGTAATACTTGTGCATAAATAACTGCTTGGCAAATAAAAGAGGGTAAATCACTGCCTGACCCATCCATAGCTGACTGATTTGTGTATAAGATGTGTTCAGTCTAATAGGTATCAAATTGTGATTGGCTAACTACCTCTTTTAGGCTGATAAAAAACAAAAATGAATGAGAGATTGAATTTACTGAATGACAGAATAATTTAAATGACTGAATAATTTAATAACTGATCGAGTGAACTTGATTGACTGAATGATTGACTAACTAAATGACTGAAAAATTAACCTTTTTTTTACAGTAATACTACAGATGCGGTGATCTTATGATGGTATGTCTGAATGATTGAATGATTGAATGATTGAATGATTGCATGATTGAATGATTGAATGATTGAATGATTGAATGATTGAATGATTGAATGATTGAATGATTGACTGATTGACTGATTGAATGATTGAATGATTGAATGATTGAATGATTGAATGATTGAATGATTGAATGATTGAATGATTGAATGATTGAATTATCGGTGTGTCTAAATGATTGAATGATTTAATGATGGCATGTCTGACTTTTTTTTGACTTTTCAAAACAAATACTTTATTCATTCACAAAATATACAGAATATACAAAAACAAAGAAAACTTAAAAGTTACATTAGTAGAATGGACATGTCTGTTACAACAACAAAAAGGGGGTTTTAAATTACATTCAAAAACACATCAATAAATTCATTAGATGTACGGCATCAAACGGAAGGAAACAAAAATACAGAAACCATTTAGTTTTATTATCAGTGGCATGTCTGAATGATTGAATGATCTGTATGTCTGAATGATTGTATGATTGCATGATGGCATGTCTGGATGATTGAATGATTTAAAGATAAGTATATTTGAATGATTGAAGGATTTAATAATCGGTATATCTGAATGATTGAATGATAGAATGATGGCATGTCTAAATGATTGAATGATTTAATGATCAGTATGTCTGAATGATTGAAGGATTTAATGATCTGTATGTCCGACTTTTTTTGACTTTTCAAAACAAGTACTTTATTCAATCACAAACTATACAGAATATACAAAAAATTACATTAATAGACTAGACATGTCTGTTACAAAAAATGACAGTAGCTGGGTTTGAAATTACATCCAAAAACACATTAAGGATTTCATTAGACGTACGGCATGAAACAGAAAGAAACAAAATTACAGGATCTATTCAATTTCATTACCAGTGATTTGGAAAATATTGCAGAGACCCCATTTCTTGAGGAAAATGGGAACATTGTTCTGGAGCTGGTAGTAGCGGTATTCTATTAGGATTTTACTCTTAATACGATATTTCCAGGTTTCTAAACAGTCTTTGTAGTTTGAGTGCATATAGTTAGCTAAGGTCGGCCCTTACTGTGGTGGATCAGGCACCAGTATGTTTCAAAATTTAGTATCAGTTCAGGAAGAAGTTGTCTGATGCACCGATGCTGGTTGAATCGATGGGCAATAGAAGAAGAGGTGCAGCAGGGTTCCTTTTTCTGGCGGTCCACACCAGCTGCAGGTTTTTGGTAGAGAAAGGTCGATGTAGTGTAGAACTTCCTGCGATGGTAAAATCCTGTGCAATAACCGGTACTGTACGTCACCCTCTTTCTTGGAAATGGGTGGTTTGTAAACATTTTTCCACGGTACTGTAGTGTCCATTTGAAGAGTGTCCCTGTGCCAGGGGGTTCAAGGATTGTCCGGCAAAGTATTGAGTTCTTTGTTCAAGACAGTGTACAGGTGTTTAGAAGGAAAATTGGCTTCGCTGTTTTTGTCATTGATATTGATATCGGGAGTTGGATGGTTCGAATGTAGGAAATACTCTGCTCCTTTGTCTAGAGCTTTAGTTGCACCATTTTCGTTGAAGAGTTTTGGTATAGTTTTCTGGAGGATAGTGGGCGTAGTCCCATCCGTTGTTGTGTTTGGATTTCTTCAGTTGAGATCCATGATCCATCCTTGTTGAGAAGTTGTCTGACTTGTGTGACAGAACAAGACAGGAGCCCCAAAGAGAATATCTTTATTACCATGACAACATAAAAACAAACTATTAATAGGAAGGTTTACTACAAAGTAAACAAAATCAGGTGGTACGCTCGTGGTGGCTCTCGATGTGATCCTAGCTTTGAGAATTTCTGCTTGAAAAACGTGAAGGCGGGTAAGGTATTTTGTTTCAAGATTGGTGTGAAATAGTTAAAAATCCTGACCTAGATTACGATACATATGACAATAGTGAATAAGAAAATAATAGGCAGGGTGTTTATTTTTACATAACAAGCGCTGAAGTAAAGAAGATCTGTATGTCAGAACACAAGATTTGAGACAGACAAGACCTAGTCCTCCCTTTCCTGGGGACTGGAACAGCACTTTTCTATTGAGCCAATGACGTTTTTGAGACCACACAAAATTAATGAGAGTTTCCTGGAGTTCATCTAGAACTTGTTCGGGTAGAGGGAGAACAGCAAGGAAATGCAGCAGCTTTGATGCAGCGAACTGGTTGGCTATAATATTTTGCCTTTGAAAGACATAGTTCTTGCTAGACCACTCCTCCTCGAAAGAGCATTAAGATTTTCATTGCACAATTTCTATTTTTTTTGTCTGGATGTTTCTGTGCTACCAAGATGAACTCCGAGAAATTTAACATCTCTGTTTTTCCAGAGAAAGTTGAGTGGATGGTCATGTCTGTCTATCCATGCTCCGACTCACAACCCTTTACATTTATTCATATTCAGACATGCAGATGACGCCCTGCTATAGATGGTGTAAATATCATTCAAAACTTGGAAGTCTTTGGTTTGATGAAATAAAAACAGTCACCTCATCTGCATAGGCAGAAACAGTCAGGACCCTATCTGAATCTGGTAGTGTCAAACCATGTCTATGCAAATCACTTCTGATAGTATGCAGAAGGGGTTCGATAGCAATAGAGTATAACAGCCCTGAGAGGGGGCATCCTTGACGAATACCTCTCTCAAATTCGAGGGGGGCTGTGAGTGGACTGAACTTTGACTGTGCTTTGAACATCTGTGTACAGAAGACGGATGAGGAAAATAAAATGTTCACCGAAACCCATTGTTTGCAGCGTCTTGAATAAATAGTCATGGTCAATGCTATCAAACGCCTTCAATTGGTCTAGATTGCACAGGCCAAGAGGCAGGTCGGAATGGTTGGCATACATTATGCTGTCTCTTATTACATTGATGTTGTCATAAATGGAGCGCTCTGGAACTGCATAGCATTGATCGAGGTGAATGACGTCGCCGATGACAGTTTTCGGCTTTGGCAAGTATTTTATAATCAGTGTTAAGGAGAGAAACTGGTCTCTATTTAGAGATTTCGTGATGGTCCCCCTGTTTAGGCAGGAGTGTTATGACAGCTCTTCTGCACGATGTGGGAAGAGATTGAGATTGAATGCTTTTCTGCAGGATTTTAAAAAGGTTGTTTTTTATGATTGGCCAGAAACAAAGGTATAATTCGCAGGTAAGTCCATCTAGACCAGGGGTTTTGTTTTTGTTTGATGGCTTGATCCAATTCTTCAGTAGATATTGGTTGATCACATGTTTCGGAGTCGGCAGGAACAAGGGTAGGAATATTCTTAAGAAGGTAATTCTGCGCAGTTTGGGAAGTGGGAACATGGGAATAGAGGTCTTTATAAAAGGAATGGACATGCTGGCATATTTCACTTGGATCTTCTGTGACTATGCCATCGCTTAATCGCATTCCATGGCGAGTTTTGGCTGAGGAGTTTTGTTTTTCTAGATTGAAAAAGAATGTAGAACATGAATCACCCTCGCTTTCAAATTGAAAACGCGAACAAACCATGGCTCCTTGAGCTTCCTGTTTGTAAATTTTGTTGAGTGCACCTCTCTGATCGAGAAGGAATTGTTTCATATCTGGGGTGAGATTTGGGGAGGATTGAAAGTTGTCTATATCATTCTGAAGTTTTTGAATCAGATCAGGTTTTTCAATTGCAGATTTTTTTCCAAAGGGTAGGTGATGCGTTACGAGTCGGATTGGAGCATTCTCCCGTGTTTATTGTTACGAGAGAGAACGCCATACTGAGCAGAATAGATATTGTCAGGTTCATTTTGGTATCAGACGTGACACATCTTCTGTGTCTAGACTTTTCACAAGTTTACGAACCCTCATTTGCATAGGATGATTGGAAGCGTTGCTGGTGTTTCTCTCATCACCATCCAGAGCTTGTGTGAGGGTTGGGTTATCTGTTTGATTGTCATTTGGAGGTTTGTGCATCTTGTTCGGAGGAGAATTGGATGTGAGTTTGATTAGTCCTTGACGAGGTGGAGATGGGGTCTTCTTTTTCCGCTTTGTCAGGACTTCTGAGAATGTTGCCCTTGATGGTCCAGGTGGGGATCCCCAGATGGAGACAAAAGCTGATTGATCTGTAGCTTTTGGGCCTGGAGTAGTGGGTGGTGGACCTGGTGGGTGTGGGTTAGGTGTGGGGGTTGTTTGTTGGGAGGAGGCTGGGAAGTTTTGGGGGTTAGGGTTGGGGGGACAAGGGTTGGGTGGTGTTGAGGAGGGCTTATAAGTGGGATTGGTTGAGGGTGAGGGTGAGGAGGGGGGTCGTACCCCTACTTTGTCTTGAGCTCTTGGTTTATCATTGCCATCTGTTTTGTTGTGTCGGTTTCTAGATGATTTCGGTGGATGTTTTGGGTCAGATTTGTTTGATGCTTAAAGGTGGGTTACTGGTTGAGGGACTATTCGTCCTGTGATCCGTTATCTTCACTATCGTCTGATGCTGGGGTTTTCCGTTTCTTGTAGTTTTTCCGTGTGTGTCCAAATTCCCCACAGGCAAAACATTTTACAAAATCTGTAGATAGGAAGACCCTGTAGTTCCCCCCTCCGTAAGCAATATTAATATGACCAGGGATACTGATATTTGGCTCAATGAAAACATGCACTTGTCAGCGAAAGGATAAAACATGAGCCAAGTGTTCCTTCATACCATTAGGTATGGATCTAATGGGAGAAACTATGTAACAGAAATCTTTGATGTTTTCTGCAAGGGTTAGGTCTGGAATTTCAGGGTACACATTGGAAAAAAATAATCAAGTTATTTGGCGTACTAGAGGTGAAATGTAAATTAAAGAACTGTTGACAACCATACCTTGTGTAACAGCCTCCTCGGCATGTTTTCTGTCATTGAAATACATGGCTACCCGATTTCATGATATACGAGACGCATAGAGAATCGTCTCGGGTGGTAAGGTTTTAGCTATTTCATTGAAATACATTGAGATAAGAACATTCTCTTCCACATTGAAGACTATGCCATTGTTACGGCTCACTGTGGCATGCATTTTGCTATAGTTAAACATTGTTCCATTGTTGGTTTTGGGCTGGTATGCCCTAGCTCTCCAACCCTGGCTCATGGTGCCGTTGGGTAGTGAGGGCGAGATCACACACTTGCCACAACCAAAAATGAAAGAAAACTACACCAAAATTCAAAGACCAATTTCCACAGGGTAGTCCTGGGGGTACTACATCATAATAATAATACAATAATAATAGTTACAATACATACAGTAGGTCCGAAGACGTTCAAAAACCAATTAATATCTTAACAGCCACGACGTACAAGCGTACCACCTGATTGATTGCATGATGGCATGACTGAATGATTGTATGATTTAATGAAAGTTTGTCTGAATTATTGGATGATGGCATGTCTGAATGATTAAATGATGTCATGATTGAATGATTGAAAGATTTAATGATCGGAATGTATTGTCCGAATGATTGAATGATTTAATAAATTGAATGATCAGATGAAGGTATATCTGAATAATTGAATGATTGGTATGTCTGAATGATTAAATAACCTTATGATTGAAAGACAAAAAGTCTGACTGATGGAATGGATGTTGAGATGGTTGATTGAAAGATTGACTCATATTGCTAGTTTACAAAGTAAATGAAATGCTGAACCTACCTCCAGTAGCAATGTAAGCCTTTGTAACATTGTGGCCATAGAATGGAAATACAAATGGTAGATTAACCACCTAGAAGAAAAGAATAATTGAAATTCATGTTCTTGTATGGAGCTTTGTTAAAGTTTGGTACTGATGGCATCAGACTTAGGCTTCAAGACAACTTCTTCATAAAACAAAACAAAACACAACCAAAAGTAAATTAAACTACTAGTAGTCATGTGTAACTAATGGACTAGTTGTAACCATGGAGAAAGGAAATTAGACTAGCCAGCTGCAAATGACAACCAGTACACAATAAATAATTCAGGAACAATCACAAGCCACACATGTTATTATAAGGTCAGAGAGTCCTTTTCACTCTAGTAAAGGCCAAAGCACAGTGTGTGATAGATTTAACCTATGTCATGCACTTGTGTGTTGCAGCAACTACAATCCCGGCCATATCTCGTTGGGCCCCCTCACCACGGCCCCCGTGCCCCCTTACAATGTTGGCTCTCATTGCGCGGTCTGCGCTCCCATCAACATTGAGCGGGGGGACGGGGGGGATGTTTATTGTGACGGAGGAAGGGGAGAGGGAATGTTTATTGTCACGTTGTGAATGGGTGGCCCAAACATTTTGGCCGGGATTGTAGATAATAACAAGTGCAGGGGTGCAATGTCAGAGAGATGACATTTTCATACACTATGCACTCTTGCATAGTTGTGAATCAGTTCATAACACAACATTAGTACTTTGAAGTAACTGTGGCTCCCCAATTAATCAAGTAGTGACAACACATTGAGTACAACCACTCATTTCAATCACTCATTGCAAAAATTGAGTATTAGCAAAAGTCACCCAGGACCTACAGTTTACTCACGACATGCGTTTCACAGTATAGCATTTCATTGAAAACAAACATCAATGCAAGAGGTTGAATTGTGAGGCCCGGACAATCCACAAAATTATGGTATTACTGGGGCCTAGCTGTTTTACTGGGGTAGCTGGTGACTGCCTGTCCAATCCAACTCAAAATTACAATTAAGGAAAGGTACAATGTAAATAAATTACACATGAAGGATAACAGAAACTTACTGTTGCAGTAAGATGACTTTCAGATAATGCCTTGTGTGGAATCACAGTAAAGGATGATTCACTTTCTAAGTCAATATAATGATTGCTTTGCCCTTGATAATATGATGAATTGTAGTATAAATGACCCTGATCCTGTGAAATAAACATAAGACAGTAAATCAGAGCCAACAAACTTAATACAGTTAACAGATGATAAAATTCAAATTAACCTCCTTACAAGCTGATGTACATGTACAAGGCTCAAAAGCATTTAGACAAATATATTTTCACAATACCATCAATTTAAAAATGCAAACTTCCACAGCACTGACTAGTCATCCCTTTTACCCAAATTGCCACCATGCTGCTTGCATGCCACAATCACACAGGCTGTTGTTACTGTTTTATGTATTTTGTCTCTATCATTATACCACTCAGTACATATTTCTCTTTCTAAATTTTTATCTAGTTTGAAAAACATCTCAAACTTACCTCATCTACAATCATTGAGCGAGGGGTTGTTATTCCCTGTCGTTTTTGTCTAGATGAAGGGATATTTGGTAGCAACTGGTCCTCTCTGAATGAATGTACATGTATGTTGGTGCGCATAGCTTCATCAATCACCGAGTATCCAGGCACTAAAAAAAGGAGGAAATGAGTGAATGATTTGAAAGTTAAATAATCACACATTTGTTCCTAGTGTCATGGCTGAGCAGTCATTAGATTGTGGGTTAGAATCCTGGTCATCCCTTGTGTGCATGAGCTTGTCCATGAAACCATTGAAAGCAAGGCATGTGTCATGCAACTTCGTATGACGGGTTTCAACAAGAGCCTTGTTCCTATTGTGTATAAATGCCAGCTTACATTTACGTTTTTTGGTTTTATCTCATCGCAGGAACTCAAGCAAAGAATATGCTGGAATCAGATATTAGGATATTCATCTCTTTATGAGTTGGAGTATTTTACACATTGTCCAATAATAAACTCCCATTTTGATGTTAAGACATTTCCCCTCATGATTTGCCTAATTTTGCTTGTTTTTGATTTGACTTGGTACACTAATAATTTGAAAGATGAGTTAAACATTTAGTGTAATTTCTGCTGTCTACATTCTGAGAATCAACGTCTTTCATCTGAAATCCGAATGCAAAGCACTTCAGTGTACAAAAAGGATAAATCCGAGGATGACAAGATTTCAAACCAAAAGATTGCAAGATCAAACCAATGTTTGGCATAGTGTCTCCTTCATATTATATGTAAACATATATCTTCCAATAATAATCTTATAAGCCTAAGTGTAAAGATGGCTAAATATCAAGCATTGACTGTCAAAATGTATTAATCACACTTCAATAAGAGCAATACAAACATTCCAATTCGAAGTCTCAAAAAACATAGAATCAAACTGCCCGCACTGCGTGTGCATGTGTGCTACTTGGCAGGCTAAAAATAAAAGTCAGGGCTGTGTGCAGCACAAGCAAAAACCCAATGCCATACTCATTGTTGTTTACATGAGCCAAATGTTGTGTTGTCTCAAAAAACAGACATGCTTGGTTTTTGTCCCACTCAGTTGTCTATGGAAAAAACTGCTTGCCAAATGCCTTTTTCCACAAAATGGAAACTAGTTCATTCACATGGCATCAAATCTTCACAAACATAACATCATGGTATTAATTGTTCAGGTGCTGTCTTGATGTTGAGGTTCAGTTGTACTTTAAGTTTCAAGGTTCAATTCGGTTTCATTTTTGCAAAACAGTCACAGAATTGAACAAATTCTGACAGTTCTGTATTACTGACGAAATCAGATTGATAGTAAACTTTAAAGGGAGTCATTTTGTCAAAAAACTGTCAAAACAATTGGGTTGACAACTTTTATTTCAAGTATGACCACAACATAAGTTTTACACCATAAAAGTTCTCAAAGTTTTTAATAAATTGTGCACAGAGCAGGCACTTTTGGTTCAAGCCAATTTAACATTGTTTTTCAATGCTTCCCCTACAGAGATTTAGTGGCGAGTTATCAATATACCCAAGGCTGGGGGTGACATCGCTAGAGCGTGTCGTGGCTGAGCGGTCTAGCGCACCGAATTCAAGTTGCGGTGGCATAATGTGGGTTCGAATATTGCACCCAGCACTTGTGTTGATGAGCAAGACACATAAATATTTTGCTCCTTGGTGTTCATGTCCCAACTAGTAACTTATCGTGCTGATGGATCCTGCTGAGTGACGAAGTAGAAAGAAGTGACTTTGATGAACATAGTAGATTTGACAGAATTTGTCGTGTATTTGGTTTCCAGAGCAAAGACTGTGTTAGCGCGCTTTATACATCGACTTCCTGCTAATTTCCATTCTGATGGTGTATGCAGTCTTTAAGTCTTTACTTCAGTCTGGTTGTGGTAGGGCCTTTTGTCAGTTTTGATATCATTCTTTTCCAATTTAATTTAGTATTACAAAAAAAATCACAATTTGGAGCTTTATTAACGGTTTCAACACTAACAAGTAACATGGTTTTTTTTTCAATCACTGAAAAGTATTGAAATGATCATTGATGCAATTTCTTACTTTCTTCACTTGATCATCAAAATAAAAATATAGACCTTTCAAGTTTCATTCATCATTGAGTTTCATTCAGTTGAAAACTAAGCTTGCATACAAAGTTCACTATTTTCACCTTAAAAGTTGAGTTAAGGTAATATTTTCATATTTTCTGTGGAATTGCCCAGAAGTAGTACCCGACATGCGGAACCTAAACCTATCTTCAACTTCGTCAGATCATTGATGTATGAATAATTATTAAGACATGCATGAGTGACTTGACGTTGACCTACCGCTCCTTGCCAAGCATTGCAATGACACCAAACACAAACAGGTAATCATAAAAATCTGCTGATGGATACGACGTAACACATTAAATTGAAGTAGGTTTGATAACGTGAACAACGACGTTTCGACTGCCATTTTGAAGTTGCACGTCCGTCCGTTGATCTGATCCAAAGGCATAAACTAGTTAGCAACTTCTCCTGATCCTGTGTCAATGTCAGGTGCCGGCGCGCTGTAGTGTATACTGTGTGTGTGTGTGAAGTTGGTTTCTCGTTTGACGTTCGATATTCGACATTCGAATGTCAAACAAGTACCAGTTACTCGTTTGACATTCTATTTTCATTTACGCACAAAACCAATTAAACTGTAATGAAGCACTTTTCACACCAGACCTAAGCACCAGACCGAGTGTCGCGCACTAGCTGAGCATTCCAGCGTACTAAACTTTCCAAATGGTTAAATAAAATAGTAATACATTACGTCATGTCATTTCCGCGCAGCGGAAACAGGCAACTAGTCGTACGCACACACACACTCGTACGCCTGCCGCGACCCGTACGCCAATCGGTCAACTCGTGCACCCACGCCACCAGCACGTACGCACACCCACACCAACTCGTACGCAGGTGTCACTTTCTACGAGTTTATTATACGAACAGACAGCGGGAATTATTAATTCGTAATAATTATTAACATTTGTTAGGAAGCTCTAGGCCTTATAAAATGAAAGAGTGAAAATGTAATTTAAAGTAAAATGTAAAGTAAAATTAATTAAATGGAAGAGAATTCGTGTGCTTTATTTGAGATCAAAAATAAAACTAGAAAGTAGCTTCCTTTTGAAGATTCCTTCTCAATAGAGATGACGAGTGGCCCAAACTGTCAATCAAATCATCGTTCAATCAGTTTGTTGTCTGGGAGCAGCTTCAAATTCACTTCAGGAAAAACCACAGTTTTTTGTTACATAGAGTAGGCTATTGCATTTCATAATAACGGGGAAAACTACCCAAAATCTTTCAGATTTATAAATTTATTTCAAAGCTATTTGCCGTCCGATTTCAACATCTGTTAAATAATAATAACGGCCATTCTTTTCAAACAGAATTTCCATAAACCATAGAATTAGAAATATCAGAAAGACCCGAAGTAGACATAAATTAACACTTGCGTACGAGTGTGAACGAGTGGGTGTGTGTAGCAGTACCCCACAAATCTGATCCGTACGGCTGTGTGAATGTACGTGTTGGTGGGCGTATACGAGATTGCGTGCGTACGAGTTGACCTGTATAATTATATTCCGCGCAAGCGAAAGTGAATTGTTTGTCGCACTGAGTGTTCCTCTAGTCTCTAGCTGTCGTGGCGTCGCTCATGAGCTGTACTACTAGTAGTGATGAACGCATACTCATGTCAAGTCGTTTCGTAACTCTACGTGTGAAAAACTGTGAAGACATCAATAATAATACCTTACCAGCGGGAGGTATGTGGAAGGCTTGACCATAGAGAAAGGACCTGACCGAGGGGGAAACGTAAAAGAGGGCTATATGTGCCCAATCTAAGAAATTCTCTCACGACGCGGTATTGTCTGACAATTTAAGAGCACGAAAGGGAGACCATGCCACCAACACGGCTGGAACGAACAGTACAACCGCGCATGCGTACGTCACCTGGAACGTTCAGTACGCCGGTGTGGACCATCAGTGGTGTGGACGGAGATTCTGTCCCCCCGGGGATGGAGAACTGTGTACAAACTTCCTTTGATAGCGCCCTCTTTTGAATCATCCCTCTCCAGCCCACGTTCAAGGGACACGTTGCCTTCAGGTTGGGCGCTTTTGGGCTATTACAAGCGTTTGATGTATAAAGATCACGGTCGGAAAGATGTTTAAAAAGTAGAATATAATGATCCACACCAACGTGCCTTATAAATGCTTCACTTTTGCTTAATTTCGCGAAACAAAACGGTCCGCCATTTATGGGAGTCAAGATTT
>JAUELU010000025.1:7125582-7139165 GCA_032357145.1 Evasterias troschelii
TATTTTATGCATATGTTGGGAAACACCAAGTGAGAATACTGGTCTTTGACAATTACCAAACGTGTACAGTGCCTTTAAATTGTTATAAGCACACTTAGTATTCTGTTTCTGACATTTAAACATTTTTTTATCGAATGAAGGGGCAAGGGACCGATAAGAATATCGATAAAGCATTAGACCATCTTAACAAGTCAGCTGAGTTGGTAAGTATTTATTTTTAAAGGGTGAGTACATAGTGCTTAATACACATCGAAGAAAGGGTAAAAAAACAGAGATAATTTGTTTATCTGATGTCTCTCCCTGGTTCGATTCCTGGCTTAGGCCATATGTGAGTAGAGTTGTGTGCATGTTCTCTGCTGTGCCACTAGAGTTTTTCCCTGGGGTCTCTGGTTTTCCTTTCTCCAGAAAATCATACTCTTTTAATCTCTGGCTGTGCTCTGTGGTCATATATGGGTCAATGTGGTTGGCTGCCAAAGGTGGCTGGCTGCCAAAGGCACCCTTACATGCCTGCAGCTGGAACACATTAGGGAAAGCTTCATTAAAGAAGGAAGCTGAAAAAACGCATCCTTTTTGTCTGACAGCTCACACCTGTTATCTCCAGGTAATTCCTTTTCCAAAACAGTGGACTTAATTGGATCATGCACAAACCATGAGTGCTGCTGACTGCCCCAGGCAAATTAACTGCTCATCCATTAAGTTTAATGACCCAAGTTATTCAATGTAAACATAGTCACTCTGTGAAAAGGATGTACACTTTCTGAGTTTTGGTGGCCAAACTCAGAAATTCTTTTATGGAGCTTTCCCGTAATGACATTGTAGCAGCAACCTTCGCAAGTCTGCTTCTTATCTGTGAGTAAGGATGATTAGCCTCCCAACTTGTTAAATAATTTGCATACTTTAAGGAGTTGACATTGTTTTAAGAATGCTTAAGGCCCAATGAATGTAGGACTCTTCAATGTTTGGTTTTAAAAGTTTAAATGAGCGTCCATTGTTAAAGAGCATTTCAAGTAATATAAACCAGAAGGGAAACTGACTGGGTAATTCTTTTTAATAACTTTCAGTTGAAAATATTTTTTTTAAATATTTTTTGGGACTAAAGTGGGACTCTGAAATAATGTGCCGGCGCTCTACCAACTGAGCAATCTAGCCCTATGTTGGCATTCTCCCTATTTTATGAATATCTTTGCACCTTATGGCACCTCCAAACAATGATATTGACAAAATGGGGAGATTGCCAACATAGGGCTGGACAGATCAGTTGGTAGAGCACCGGCATGTTAATCCGTAGGTCACAGGTTCAAGTCATGCTCTTGTCCATTTTGTTTCTTTCTTCAACTCAAAATTATTCAAAATGAACTTCATCTAAAAACCTGTCTGCATTCATTTTATAACAAAGTTTTATATCAGCCTTTCATTTTTTATGTTAGGGTCATGCCCCAGCCTATACAGCTATAGGTTGGTACGCTTTGAACTTCCAGGGGAACACCGCCAAGGCAGCAAAGATGTTTGACATCGCAGATCAGATGGGGCACAGGGATGCCTCACACAACCTGGGCTACCTGTATAAGACGGGTCAGTACCCTGGCAAGCAAGCAGATAACGTGAGTTTGATTCTCTAACGACTTTAACTTTGGAATGATGGGTCGTCAAAATCAGCTCCAGTCTGTAATAGCAATAAATTCAATGGTAACCATATTTATTGTTGGATAATTTTATCCATTTGAAGGTTTGAGGCGGAGGAGCAGTGCAATAATAGGTGGTTATGGCCTCCCACTCTGACCCCAGTGCAGTCTTTCTCAAAGCTTTTTATTTTCCCTTTTTTTTTTAGCCTTTTAGAAAAGCTCTGCTGGGGCCAATGACGTTTAAAACCAAAATCGGCACTTCCTGCCGAAACTTAAACTGAGTTTATTTACTCATCAATTGGATAATAGTAAGAGATTTCAAAGAACACCTTATCACGGCCTAGAAGGAAATTATTTCTCACGATTGTAGAATGTTTAAGACATAACATCATATTGATTTCAAGGATGGTGTTTCAGTTGTATTCATGTTTATTGCCATTTCACTATTTCTGAGAACATTTTGGCCTGGAATGTCACATTTATATATATTAGAAACAGACACAACAAACATTCTTCTTCTTTTTTTAGCTAATGCAAACTGCTTACCGACCAAAAGAACCTGTGGTGTAAATGCAAAAATTGGTTAGTGGCATGACGTTTCGATCCTAGCAGAGTCTTTCTCGAAGGCTACAAATGACAACACAGCACGACACATATAAACGTGTATACAAGTGTTACAATAGCAGTCTTTTTATTTCCAGGAAATGGCATTCAAGTACTTCCAGAGGGCAGCAAACAAGGGTCATATAGACTCGGCTGGCGTCATTGGTGATATATACAATCAAGGAACTGAAAATATGACAAGAAATAGTCAACAAGCAGCTTTGTAAGTGTGGCCGAGCTTTTTAGTGCATGGGACTTGGGTTGTAATTGCTGAGACATTCTAGTGTGGGTTCGATTGATGGTCATGACACCTGTGACCCTGAGCAAAACATTTAACCACTTCACGTCTGTATTTTTAAAAGAATTCCGTGCCCACCAGTGTTTTGTTTTGTTTTTTGTTTTTTTAGGGGGGGGACTTTTTAGACCTTTTTTGAAAAATTGTTTTCCATCACAACAAAACCCTGATATCCACTGGTTGTTCTGGACTCATTTTGACAAGGTCCCTAAAAAATTGGAATCAATCAGCTCTGCCAAAAACCATTGGTGTCAAACTAAATTATTTTGTTGTCTCCATTTGCTCGCTAGCAGCACCCTTATCAAGACGGGAGTTTGAGCTTCATCAAAATTGAGTTGTATAATTTGTTTTGTTGTTAATATTTCAGTTGGTCCCGCTTGGTTTGTGAGCAGAACCCTGAAATAGGGATGGCCTTACGTAAAGGTCTAAACGCCTATCTGGCCGGATCTTGGTAAGTATTAAGAACTAGATGAAAAGGGAGAGCCCGATCCTGCAAGATTTTAAATGAACGTTTAAGGCCGAGTCACCACTCTTTAAGTCCCATGCATAAATACCTTTCCGTTAAAAATGTCAAAAAATCTTTTTAATATGAGTACATAGCTGACAGTTCAGCTCAGCTCACCCTGTTTCTCTTTGAATTTTTATCCATGTTGAGTGAAAGTAGCTCCTAGCACAAGCTTAGAACTTGCGCCATAAGTTTCAAACTATCAGTTGCAAGTTTCAAACTATTAAATGCAAGTTTCAAACTTGCACGAGCCAAATATGCAACCTACCAACTTAAATTGGGCCGTGAAATTTGGCTCTGCACAATCATCTGACAGCGCCCTCTTTTGACTCAATTTCCTAAAGCCATTTTTAATGCCTCTATGACCCTAACCTGAATATCCAACGTCACACTTCAAGGCTCGTGAATAATGCCAGATACTAGCCTGACCAGTTTGACCTTGCATTCATTTCATTTGGAAGGCTTTTTTTTCCAATGAAATCATTGGGCCTGTAAGACCAGTGCCTGTCTTTATCCTTGCGGATAAAGACCGGGGACCCGCCTACTACATGTATGACCCTAAAAGAAAAAGTGAGATTATAATTAGTTTGTTGTGTATTGTGGTCTTACTTTCTTGTTAAACGCTTATCCTATTATCTATACAGGGGTGAGAGCATTGTTTACTACATGATGGTAGCAGAGACAGGGCTGGAGGTCGCTCAGTTCAACGTCGCTCACCTCTGTGATGAAGATTATGTAAGTTTTGAATACAGTATCAACCTTGTTCCCATTGGTGTACAATCTCAGTGTGCCATTTTTTCTCAGAATGCCTTGCTCGATCATAACCCATGAAAGTGTGACTTGAAAAATCAAAATATAGTGGATGTATTAAATAGATGGTTAATCCATTCTGTGGTAGAGACTACAGTGTCCACAGAGAGTTAAAGCACATACCGATAGACCCCCTTGCATTTACTGCCTTTGCTGAGGCCAAACTATGGAAATGAGCTTGTGCCACGCTCAACTCGCAGCCAATGAGAGGTCTAATTAACCTCGGTGAGGGAATTTTTTAAACCAGTGGCGTCGTATGTGAAGTGTCTATTGGTGGATCACGCATGACATTTCATCTGTCATTTTGACATTCATACTGTTTGTCGTGAATTTATTGGCCTAGACTAGCCTCGGGTCTTTTGTTCAGTGTTACGTTTTTCGCGGAATTCCACATGCTTTGTTTTTTGTCCCATTCCATGTGTTTCTTGCGAACTCCACTTTTTTCCCGTCTCTGCCGTGAATGGCTGGTCCGTTTTTTGTTTGCGTCTAACATCAGCAGCAAGTTATTTTACTTCACAACACTCGCACGGAGAAGTGGAACCTGGCATCGGGAAGCAATTTAATTGTGATTTGAATTTGACACGTGAGTCAGGGGCTGAACTCGGTAAAATGCATCCGCGTTAGTCTTTGATTAAAGTTGTTTCTGTTCATTTTTCGTTAAACGCGATGTACCATTATACTTACCAATGTCGTCGTCCCATTCCACAAAGAGAGGGCACTTTACTAAAAACTGTATTAAAAAGCCAACACCTTGAGCCAAGACTAGGTCTTTCACGTGTGTGGACAAGGAAACTTAACATGGCAGTTGAAGACGCATCGCGCTTGTGGATCACCTGTCTAAGGAATGCCACAAAAACATCTTGAAAATTAGGACGAACACATTGTTACCAGTTAAGAATTGTGGCCTATGTTTCTGTTAACGTTTTGTCTACGCTGCAGTACAAAGCTTGTTAAATCCGGGCCCAAAATCCAGACACGGACTTCGATTGCTGGCCAAAAACAAGTTTTCTGCTTTTTTTTCCCCATGGCCTGCTCAAATGCCTTGTTTTAATATCCAGCCCTGGAGACTGTTAATTTGTTTGTTTGATTTGTTTTTAGGATGGAGTGGTGTCTACCTTCATTAGAGCTGAGTGCAAGTGGAGATATTACAACATGTCTAGTCACTCTAGAACTCCTCACATTGTCTGTAAGTTTATTCACTTTGTCGTCTACAGCAGCCTATGTCTGCCCAGTGCAACATTGTGGTGCTGCAAAAGTCAACAAATCTAATTTTTAATAAAATTCCACAGTTTATAGGGTACAGAGATGGGATCCTACATAGTGACAAAATTAGTAATACAGAGCCAAATTTCATAACTCAGCTCACTGCGGAAGTATGGCGCACAGCCCCTAAAATTATGCGCTTGACCCAAAGTGAATAAAATTAGACCCAAGTTAAATTCAGTCAATTTATTGGTTGCAGAGGTGGGATCTTATGTTTTGACTGAAGTAGTCATACACGCTAAATTTCATGGCTCAGCTTACTGCTGAATTCTTCGCTTTCAGACAGTTGGACTATGTGCTTGACAGTACGCCATAAGCGTAGAATTCCACAGTAAGTAGAGACATGAAACTGGACCCAGTTTGAATTCAGTCAGCTTATCGGTTGCAGAGGTGGGATTCTATGTTTTGACTGAAGTAGTCATACACGCCCAATTCATGGCTTACTGCTGAATGCTGCACATGCAGCCTATAGGGCTATGTGCTTGACAGTACGTCGTAAGCGCAGATTTCCACAGTAATTAGAGCCATGAAACTGGACCCAGTTTGAGTTCAGTCAGCTTATCGGTTGCAGAGGTGGGATTCTATGTTATGACTGAAGAAGTCATACGTGTCTAATTCATGGTTTACTGCTGAATTCTGCACATGCAGCCTGTAGGACTATGTGCTTGACAGTACGCTGTAAGCACAGAATTCCACAGTAAGTAGAGCCATGAAACTGGACCCAGTTTGAATTCAGTCAATTTATCGATTGCTGAGGCATGTGAGGTGGGATAATACAGAGCATATAAAATTTTATGGCTACGCTTACAGCTTATAAAGAATACATTCTGAAGTCCCAAATCTCATTTCTACTTTGTGCTTCTTAGCTTTGTAATCATCTTGTATAAAGATATAATTTGACCAGTCCCAGTGATTTTGTTATGAGGCTCAACCGTAGTTTGAAAACAGTAATGGGAGATTTCACTACTTTCTTGTGACTCTGATGTCTGATTGAGTGTAATCTTTCACAGATTTAATATTTCATGTAATTGGGTCACATTATATGCCGATACTGGTCTTTGAAAATTAAAAATGTTGTCTGGATGCTCTAATTAGGTTTTCCTTCCCTAACGATAACTTATTCGTTAGAGTTTGTAGCATATGTTTGTTTGTGTAAAAATCTTGATTTTGCAAAAACATTGTATCTCGCTAGAAAAAAGTCTTCTACCTATCGCAAACTTCTTTTGTGTGTATATCCGAGCTACTTTCAGAGACATACACAGATTTGATAATTTTTTACTTGCGTGCCACATAAGTGATATTTTCAGTAGTTTTTGCACTGACACACCAATAATCACTTCAAATTTATTTCCTAACTTCATGAACATTTCTGAATAATACATATTGAAAGCCATAGATGTATTTTTACAAAGCAGGGGCTTGTAGTGAGATTCCTTATGAACAGACAAACGGGTCATGGTGGTTTTTTTTAAGCATTTTTTCTTCTTCATATTTAGGGAAAGCTCCATTAAAGAAAGAAGATTAAAATACACATCCTTTTTGTCTGACAACTTACACCTGTTGTCTCTATGTATTTCTTTTCCAAACAGAAGAGATAGTTGGATCATGCCAGTAGTGCTGCTGACTGCCCAAGACAAATTACCTACTCATCCATTAAGTTTACTGAACCAAGTAATTCAATGTAAACACACTCACTCTGCAAAAAGGATGTAAACATGAAATTCTTTAACGGAGATTTCCCAAAATGCATCAGTGCTCTGCCCACATTTACTGGTATTTGTGTTTTGTCAGCTTTTTTTACTTGCTTTCTTTTATCCTTTTGACTTGATGTACAAAATTTCTTCAATCCATTTGATGAATAAACCAGCAATAACTGAATAAACAGGAAAAAGAGCGTTTGAAGAAACAGGTTGAATAAAGACAGAAATGATGCAAAAACCAAACTAAGTATTCTAAAAAGATCACAATATCTGACAAAAGTAAAATGAGCACATTATAACCAATTGA
Organism: Evasterias troschelii; assembly: GCA_032357145.1. Classification (NCBI taxonomy): domain Eukaryota; kingdom Metazoa; phylum Echinodermata; class Asteroidea; order Forcipulatida; family Asteriidae; genus Evasterias; species Evasterias troschelii. The sequence continues at coordinate 7,132,688 of JAUELU010000025.1, forward strand.
GAAAAAGCTGTTGCAGATACTGGGAGAGAGAGCTTTTTTATAAGCTCTCTTAAAATTCTGTGATTTATTATTTTTTGTATTGTAGCACAGTTGAAGATGGGAGATTTTTTCTACTACGGCTTAAACGGTGAGCCAGACAATATGACTGCAGTAATGTACTACTCAATGGCAGCCAAAAAGAACGACCCACAGGTAAGTAGCATTATTTGTTCACCATTTCATGTTGGATTCCGTTTGTACACACACACAATCTTTTTGGACAGACTTCTGGCGGACGTTTTTTAACACTGGGAATAACTTCAGATTTCCCTCCATTTTCTGTCATGCGGACGGCTGACTTTTTATCCAGGCTGGTTGATCTTTAAATTATTGTTATATAGTAGCTTAAGTAAGGACAGAGCATTGAAGGGACATAGGTGAAAAAAAAATAAATAAAAATTCTTTTGTAGGTTACAAATTTAATATTCGTGTAAACAAAATATTTTTTTTATTTTTTGTTTTAAATCTTGTATCCATCCTTTAATTGACGCTTGCACTGTTGGATGTGGTTTGAAATAAAATAACTTAAAGTGAAACAAAAATCATCCTTCAAACAAAAGAAATCTCCGTTCGACTGATTAAAAAAAATTACATTACATCGAAAGGAACAAAATAATGCTTCAAAGGAATGAAATTAAAATTTGTAACTGTTGTTACAAAAAAAAAATATATATAAAAACCATCTATAAATAATTGTCTGTCATTCTAAATCACTTGATTACATAAACAGTTAACCAGCAATTCCCTTAAACTTATCTACAAAGTTAAAAAATAAAATCTTACCCTGGCTTATCCGAGTAACACTTGTAAAACTCCTATGGTCTACAACTGAACAGGGCCAAATTTATTGGCTCTGCTTACTGTAAGCAAAGAATCGACGCTTACAGAAGCAGGGAATTCTGTGCTTTCGTCAAGCATCTTTCATAGGTTAACAGGGAATTTTTGCTTGTGCGCTTTTGTTACTAGGCATTCTACGATTACACAGCTAGCAATATTTCGTAAATTTGACTCTTGCATTGGCTTGGAAAGCGTATATATGTTAACTTTTGACCTTTTTTTTTATAATTTCTCGTTAATTCATGTAATTACATGACATTTTTGTATTTAAAAAATATATAAAAACCATCTAGAAATATTTGTCTATGATTCTACATCACTAAACTATGTAAACAGTAAACCGGTGATTCCCTTAAACTTATCTCCAAACTTAGAAAATATAATCTTACCCTGGCTTTATATCCGAGTAACACTAGTAAAATTCCTATGGTCTACAACTTAACAGGGCCCAATTTCATGGCTTTTCTTACCGTAAGCAAAGAATCGACGCTTACGGAAGCGGAGAATTCTGTGCTTTCGTCAAGCATATTTCACGGGTTTAGCAGGGAATTTTTGCTTGTGCGTTTGTAGAGTCCTCGTTACTATAGGCATTTTTTGGCTTACACAGCTAGCACAGAAATGTGGTGCTTGCTCGGTAAGGGGAAAATGAGGATCATCGCAAGCGCAGAGTTCGGCGATAAGCAAAGCCATGAAATTGGACCAAGGCAGTCACATGAAATGGTAGCAAAAATTTTAAATGTATCTAATATACTGCATCTAGTCTTATGAGTTGAAATAAGCAACATAGTGTACTTATAATCTTTTTCAGTAAACATAAATCACCTCCACCGACAAAACATAATGAACGGTTAAAAACACTACTAGCCATCACAAGAGTGAGACTGTGTGTGATTCACCACATGACAACACGTGTTGTGCACACGACAATCTCGGCATTCCTAAGATGCTGTCCATGTTGTACACTCATTTACTCATTTATAATAGCAATAATAATAATAATAATAATAATTAATAGTCTTATATGGCGCACATATCTACCGATAAGGAACTCAAGGTGCTTCAACAGACAGAACTATTGTAAGACAGGTTTTTGTATTTCTTTTGAATTATGAGACCAAAATTCATGTAGCACCTTATAAGGGTTTACTACATGTAGGTGCTGCGGCGCTCTCAACAGCCACTGCCAGACACACATTTTTGACTCCCATAAATGGCCGACCGTGTTAGTTTGCAAAGTAAAAGGAAAACCATGCAGTTTTGAGGCACATTTGTGTGGATCTTTGTATTCTACTTTTAAAACATCTTTCTAACCATTATAGCATTTCATAACAAACGGTTACAAACACTTTTTATTAGACCAACTCGCCCGATCCAAGGCAACATGTCCCTTTAAGGACACAAGTGTCATGACCGGGACTCAAAACCACACTCCGCTGATCAGAAACACTAGAGCTCGAGTCAAGTGCACTTAACAGCTCGGCCACTTCATGCTATGTTAATTAGAAAATCTTTTGCCATGAGCGTGGACTGCCATTTGGGCCTATGGGCGAACCCAAGGCTGGAATCTCCCTCCATTCAGACTTGCCTTTATTGAGATCAAACTTGGGGTTCAAACCGAAATTTGAAAAATTCTTCAAAATCATTTCCCAAGAATTACTCATAATTTGATCACAATTTTCACATCAGGTTCTAGGCCTTTGACCCTGCTTCGACTTTTGCACAGAGATGATACCAATTTGACCCTTACCTTCTGGTCAAAATTGGACATTTAACGTATATAGTGACCCAGATTTAAGCTTTACATGGACATGTATGTACTCCAGAAGTATGGTTGCTGGCTCTCCATTGATCGAAAGGTCCAAAGTCACCAAAGCCTGAATTGGCATTAAGCTGTATTAGCCAGTCGTACATGCGCACCCCAAGTGTGAGTATCGTTGTATGTTGACAAAGACACACCTTCCAAACTTTCATTAGTTTCGAACTTCACACGTAGTTTTCAATCAGCAATAGTAGACGGCAGCGCTTTAATCAAAGTTTGTTATTTCCAATGTTTAGAACCACAATTCATTTTTCATAAATTAATATTTCCCTCAAAGAAATTGATTTGTTTTCCCCCATAAGACTTTAACAACTCTTGAACACCCTTTCCCTAGTTCTGCTTATTACCAAAGAATAACTCTTCAAACCCTCTGAAAGACCTTCACAGAATGTCTGTCTGCAACCACCAGCTCACCGATCGGGCTGAAGGAAAGTCCAATGGGATTGTACAGGTTTTTCGCTACAAACCCAATAAAGCTTCCCTCAGGACTATAATGGTGGATCTCACCGGTACCCCGATTCAACCCAGTGTGCACTGCGATGTAAATATCTCCATCTGTATCAGTGCAGATACCAGTGGGCTTCACAGACTTGGCTTCGATGACGGTTGAAACATTGAAATTTTCCAATCCTGAAAATTTGATGGATACAAGTCTTGAAGATTCGTAGTCGGTGTAGATCAGGGATTGTGTTTTGTTGCAGATAGCGATGTTTTTGTCTATCTGCTTGGCTAGTATGGGGATTGGGTTTGATCTTTTTTCATCATAAAGTAGTATCCTCTCTTTCATACCTATAGCTATCTTACCACTCCCTGCATCGATGCATTTGGCCGATGTGAAACCTTCTGGTAACACCAGTGGTTTAATGAAGATCCCCTCCTTGTCGAACACCTTAACTACCGAGTCCAACACTAGAATGTTCTCCGAAGTGGATAAGGCGATGTCGATAGGGGTTTCAAGGATCCCCATTGGGTCTTTGCTATTTATGGTACCTTTGTGAACACCCTTTGAGGTTAAGGTTATCACTCTCCCGTTTCCAGAGTCCAAGACTACCATGTCGCCATTTGAACAGGAAACTACGGCCTTTGCCCATTCAAAATGACAGGCAGGGACCGAGTTCTTTCCAAAATCTTCCTTAAGGGTCCATACTTCTTCAAGTAGCAACTCTCCAAGGTTGTTGCCACTGGTCGAACTTTCTGCAAAGTCCATGAAGGATAGATCAAGAGGGACACTCTCTGCTTTCTTTAAGGAAACCTGTTTCAGATTCTTCAAGACCTTTTCCTTCAGGTTGATGATGTCATGGCAATCTCCATCAGTAATGATGCTTCTCACCTTTCTCAAGATGAATTCTTTTTCCGTTACATAAGTGTTTGCAACCGTGAGGCATTTGTCCAGCACTTCAACTCTGTCTTTTGCTACAGACTCTGCCTTGTCTTTGAGGTTGTTAAGTCTTCTAGTGAGCTTTCCTACCTCTGACTTCTTCTTCTTTGTCATCTTTTCAAATATGTCCTTCTTATTAGTTTCCAACTTCTCTTTGGCTCGTTGTGCTGAGGTCTTTGCAACTTGGTGCTCCTTAACGTTTACCTCAAGTGGTGATAAGAGCTCTATGATCTCAGAGCGGCTTGATGCTTCAGCTGTTTTGAAATCAACGAAGTTATGATCGGGCTTAAAGTGATTAACGACGGTACACATCATACAGATCATCTCTTGACAAGTGATGCAGAACATGCAAAGAGCCTGATCCAAGTGATGTCGGCACTTCTGCACTTCTTCAACCTTTTTTCTCTTCAGGGTTGCTTTACCAGATTGCAGATCTTCCAAAGTAACGAGTTCATGCAACACATTCTTGGTGAATCTCTGATGTGCCTTCTTGCAGTCAATACACATGAACTCATTGCAGTCTAGGCAGCGAACAACGGCAGGATGCATATTATCGCAAGCTTCGCAAAGAAAGGGAGGTCCTTTGAGCGAAAGCTTTAGCTTGATTGCTTGCTCTTCGACTAACTTATTGGTAATAGAGTCTTTGCACAGACTCAACACTCCCATCAGCGGGACATCAGTTTCCTGATTACATTCTTGGCAACGTAGTATTCTCTGACTTCCCGAGCTAGTCTTGTCAAGGCATCTTAGGCAGAAGCTATGAAGGCAGTCAAGCAATCTTGGATCTGTGTATTGCTGATTGCAGATCTTGCAGATGACACTCTGGTGACTAGTGGAATCCATATTCTCACCTGTTGAAGAGAAGCCAACAGTAGAACAGGGTTAAGGTCAAGGTCAAGGTACACAGTCAACCCTCTTACTGTTCGACCATGCATGAATCGTTTCTCAGATATCTCAGGTTTGGTGTCTGTTCATGATTGCTGCGGCCAGAGATACCTAAGGTACCTTCTTTTACCTTGCTAAACGTGGATGATTTGAAGTTCTGTGAAAATGACCCCTAAAAATATATACACATCTTTTTGCGGGGGGGGGGGGGGATTTCTGAGCAAGTTGACAACATCAGGCATGTGAGACTACCGCAGAAGTGCAGAAATTATTTTTGGGGGATTTTTTCCCATTCCAGGTTTTTCTTGCGGGCTCTGCGTTTTTCTTGCATCTCCTCAGTGAATGACCAGTCCGTTTTTTTTTTGTTTTTTTTATCATCAAGCAGCAAGTTATTCTACTGCACAACATTAACACAGAGAAAGGGAACCTGACATCAAGAATCACTTTAAATGCGATTTGATCTCAACACGTGAGTCGGGTCTCTCAACACGTGAGTCGGGGGCTAGACCCGGTAAAATGTTCCGCATTAGTCTTTGATTAAAGCTGTTGTTGTTTATTTTTCCATAAGCGCGATGTACCATTACACTAACCCAGGTTGTCATCCCGTTCCACCAAGAGAGGGCGCTTTACTAGCAACTTTATTAAAAAGCCGGACTTTCACGTGTGTGATGGACGTATCGCTTGTGGTGGAACACATTTCTAAAGAATATCACAAAAACATATTGAAAATAAATTTTGTTGCATAACAAAATTGAGGTGTTCGGCATGATATTAATAGGTTGGTCGTAATACATCTCAGCTTGAATTCATGCAAGCTTGGTTTCAGCTTTACCAAGCATTTATTTCTCTGCATAAAGATCTTGTAAAACTGCACATTGAAGGTGAAGTCATTGTTACACTTAATGATGTTATCATGATGTGAACTAAATTTGTGGATTTTACACATCCCGACTTGATTACGTGCAAAGTTTCACCTTGATCACCTAAGTTTTTCTTTACATGTAGAAATTTTTTCTTTACATTTAGATCTCGTAAAGAAACGTGACAAATGGAGACATCGTGAATACGTCAGTCCATATTTTACCTTTAACTGACCTTGCAAACCTTATGCAAAACAAAATTTGATTGCAGCTTGTTTTGTTATAAAGATATGCAACAAGTGGTAACAAATTTGTTTTAAAGGTTAAAAATAGCATGATGATGTCATCATTACATTACTTCAGGATTTAGCCGTCAATGTCATTGTCTAACAATACACCAAGTTTCAACTTGTGCCCCCCTCCGATATTTTTGCTCATATCTTTTTAACGGTGCAGCTGATCACCACCAAATTTGGTGACTTTTCCTAAATATTACCCAGAGTCATAATCGTAAAAAAAAAAATCAAAAAATGGCTCGTTGTTGCCATGGCAACCGTTTGTTTTACCTTTAGTTTCAGTTTTGTTCACGTTATGTTTACAAACTGCGTGTATGTTCTCTCATTTCTACACTGTAAAACAATTTGTCATACTTGCATTGTC
>JAUELU010000025.1:7278212-7292499 GCA_032357145.1 Evasterias troschelii
ATAAGAAATGGAATAGTGTATCCAAACAGAATGAATCTTTCTTTCATTTGAAGTAAAACTACACAATGTGACTTCGGAAAGGGCATACAATGTGCAAAGCAAGCTGAAAATGATCAACTGGCCAATATAATGGCAGTTTGTTTCAAATTGTTGCATACAGTCAAGTTGACGGAAAAATACATAAGTATTGCCCTCAATAAAAGCTTGATCCATAACACAAGAGAGTTTGTCTTCTTCTGAACAGAATGGAGTACATTCTGACTTCTAGTTAGAACATCTAACTGTGCTCCAATGTTGCATATAAGATGTATACAGTACACTGAGTAGTCTAATGACACTAACCTTCATCATCACTGTCTTCTTGATCATCATCATCTAGTCCTTGTAACATTTCTTCTTGTGGTACACCTCCTCCCATCTTCTTCATCATCTACATCACATTCAAACCAAGTTGCATGTTAACCAACAGCAGACATAAATGCCATTTAGTCAGCTGTATTTTAACAACTTCAGGTAGGACACTTGGCCCTTGAAAAAGGTTGGAACGTTTTCATAAGTACAAGCCGACCTACATGTCCATGGCTTTTATAGACTCTTCAGCCTATTTAATATTTTTGATGATTTTTCTGAGGGCCCAAAAAGCGGAAATCAGACTCAAGTAGGAAAAATATCATGCTGCCGTTTGCATACATTATTACTAGCTCTTGTGATAAGTATTTGTTCCACCTGGCTAGAAACTCGATCCAGATCGGATGAATCTACATGTATTCATATAATAAAAAAATTCATTTTACTGAGAGAATAAACCATTCTTACATCTTCAAAGCTGCCATCTTCTTCTACATCAGAGTCATCTTCATCTTTCCACCTACTGAAATCCACTTTCAGCCAGTGTTGCTGAACAAAATATTAACAAAAGGAAACTAAGATGAAAATTGCATTCATTGACAGTTTGTGTGTTATACACTACAAATCAATAATAACAACAAACGCTCTTAGGTTTCTGTAAAAGGTAAGGTCACCGTTTGGTAACGACCCCTGAAAATATATTGTACAATTTGTACCCAAAATCTTCCTTGCTATATAGATGGTTAATACATGTAGTAGTATCATCCTGCAAAAATATGTGGATTGAAATGCCCCAGTTAATCAGAATTCAATAAAAACATTTGAATCTATAAATCCTTTCACAGATTTCTGGGGACTGGTGTCCGTTAGTGAATGCTGTGGACATACATGTAGATGCAGTCATCAAGTAGACACAATATTCAGCTGAAACTTTCAAATGTGTCTTTGATTGGGTCTTTCTCTATAATTTTGCCTACAAATAAGCATTATGTTGACAAAAACCAAATGATGCCCATACCCTTAAACCAATTTACAACTGTGATGTACATGTACTCATGCACTAATTGTTTTAGCCGACTATTGGTAACTAACTGCTTACCTTGTCTTTTGATTCCAAGAGTCTTGGCCAGAATGGGGTACCAGGTTCTTTCTTTTTCAGAGCCAACGTGAGTTCTCTGCCTGTTGGAATTTTTCTTAAACTCTGATAAATAATTGAAGATTAATTAAAAACAGTTTAAAAAAGAAAAGTATATTGAGGAAAAGACTTTTGGTATAAATGACAATTGGTCAAATGACCATTTTGTAAATTGTGTAAGTGGTGAATGCAAAATAAAAAAAATTACACATTTTGAGGCACACCTCGAACATGAGTTTATCAAAAGAAATACATAATTGCATTTTGGTAAATTAAAGTATTTAAAATCTATACATAATTATTTTTGTTAATGGGTTATTTGAGTTGATAATGATGTACTGTTTTCTTCTTTATGATAACTTTTTTGTTACTTTCTAATCAGTGGTTGTATTACATTTGTCCTATTTAAGAACTTTGTTTTACAAAAGAAAGAAAATCAGTCTGTTGAAGCTCCAGTTTGAGTTGCCCATGTACATATTTTCATCATTAACTTTGACATTGATTTTAATACTGATTATAAAGTGGGATATTTTTGTATTGCATAAAATGGTTGCAATTTAATATGGTTTTGGAGGTTTTCTATAAAGAAGTCTCCTTGATTGACTCAGAAGAGATTGAGATTCACAATAATAAATATCCATTATTACATTCTCTACCCTTTAGAAACAAAACACGAGGAAAACTCAAATACTTTCTTTATTAACAAAATACTTACTTTAGAATCAACTTCTTTGTAAAACTTAAAATCAAGCTCGTACACAAGTTGTTCATGGCCACCTTTACAGTGAAAGAAAAGTCTGTTATCAACAACCTCAACTCGCTGCTCTTTCTCAATATCCTCTACATTGATTGTGATAATCACAGTATCTGCTCTCTGAGCCCACTTACACGGGGGATGCTGTACACTGAAATACAAACAAATCATACATCATTAATCAACTACTGAACAAAACTAAGGCCACAATCTTGCATTGTTGTTGATCTCACAATGTCTTGCATGCTGCAGCTCAGTTAAATATTTTTTTAAAGAGTTGGGTAAAAATAAATCTCCTATATTACACCCATACATAAACTAGTTTGTGAGATCAGACCCCTCAGTTGGAAAAAAAGAGTACGTACGCAGGTGCTTAGTTGCTTAGGCTTAAATCGTAACCCTCCATCCTCCCGATGGTCGAAGACCAGAGGGTTATGAGCGGCCCCAGAAAATAGTCACTGAATCAATATCATGTATTCAATTTCAACAATTTTTGTTAGACTAGTGACCAAATTTGCCTATTTTGTACCATTTTCAAAAATCATGACAGACATTCTACTAAGATTAAGAACACAGATTTGATCTTCAAGTCAATGTCATGAATGTGTAATAATCAATTGAATTTAGAGCACCAAGTTTTAAATATTTATCTTATGCAATATTTTACACATCTGAAAACCTACAACTACACTACAGTACAACATTATTAATAGTGGATGTTTCTCATTTTTGGGGGGAATACCCACTGACACAACAGTCAACAGCACAGTCATCGTTTCAGTGCTCATTCATCCCACACACACACACACTAACATCCCTTGACATCAGTCTATCACTCCAGTCGACACCAAGGCTACCCGAAACTACCCTTTACCCTTGCATTGCTTAAAATAGACCAAGGTGCACTGTGGTGAGCTAGTACTAATATTAATAATTTCACTTGGCGTCAACCTTTTTTCGTTTTCTTCTGTACTGCCAGTGACTGTGTCAAATATCGAGTACGAACAAGAACATTTGAATGATGATTGATGATTGTCTTTTTTTCACAAACATGAACAATGAAAATTATACACTGAATACGACACACCGTCTAAATTTATGCAAAAAGATTAAGTGTAAATACTTGTGAGAAGATGGTTACTTTTAAACATTGATTTCCAACCCGGAAAATCCCGAAAACCTAAACAATCGTGAACAAAATACTACCTGGTTGTGGAGGCATCCATGTTGGTTTTTGCTAGATTATTCGTTTGCAAGGGAAGCACTGCATGCATGTATGGCGCGCGCGCATGTGTTCACGTCTTTTCGAAAATAGGGGGCGCTATTTATTTAGGAAAAAATTCGGCAACCACTACTACACGTACAGTACAAGCTGCGGGCCAACGCAAATCTGAAGAGAAAAGCATGCTTAAACATGTTGCTCTTTGGCAAAAACGAAAAAGGATAAAACGTCAGTAAACTTATAGACCATTTAAAACAAATAATGGAAACAAGAAAAAACAACTCAATGAAAAAAAGTACAGTAATGAATGATCAATTATATTGAATTTAAAAAACGCTTAAATTTACCCAGTTAGTTTCCCCTGCATCATCATCATCATCTTCCTTTAATGTGCAGAAACCTCCGGAGTATACTCACACATTGGTTGAGGTGCAAACAAGCACGTGCAGAAAAAGTTCAAGGCATAAAAAAACCTCCGCATGTGCAAGATGAAACAGTTATTTATTTTAGCATTTTGTGTGGGGATGGGTAATTAGCTGAAGATGACGCCATAGTCTGGAAGACATCCAGACTTGGTGACTCGCTTGGGCAGTGAATTCCACAGGCAGATGGTGTCTGGGAAGAAGGAGCCTTTCTCAATAAGTTTGTGCGGATTGATGGAACAATGAGCCTCTGGTGGATGACGGTTGGCTGGAATTAGCTGGTTGTCGGGGATGTCATAGTTGATGATCAGGTGCCTTTGGAGATGGCTCGTCGATGTTGTATGTATTAGAGACTCCCAACCCAGGTTACATACAATGGTGTTGAGCCCTTGCGGCCTTTCACTTTCGTATTATATAATACTACAGCACAGTGGAAGAGTCCTGATCCATAGGGCTATGTGTTGACACCCATCTCTAGAGAAGTCGTTCATAATGTACCAAGCAGCACTACGTTGCATGGACAGATTCGGGTTTGGAGATGTTCTTTTTAGTGGAAGATTCCATGTGCAGCAGCTGCCATAATCAGTGAACGAAGTTGGTGTATAGCACATCGCAGCGGCTCTTGACTTCACTCGAGAACAGTTGTTGCTCATGTTGCGCCGTAGGAAACCAAGCGATCTATTGTACTTTTAGAGGTGTGGTTTAAACATGTCTGTTCCAGGACAGGTTGTCTGTGAGTTGTACTTCTATGGAACTGGCTGATGATACTGCCTCCAGAGGTAGGTCATGGGAGGAATAAGTGTACTTCACGTTTGCGGCGTTTGGTGATGCGGGGTAATTGGCATTTCGCTGGATGGAACTCCGTGAGCCATTTCCTCTCCCTCCTGCATGCAGTTTATTACCACAGGTTGGATATCCTACACATAAATACACGGAAAGCACACACATAGATACATACACAAAATTTGTAATAATATAAACGTAAATCACACAATTATTACTCGGACAATAAAACCATATTTTTTAAATGGAATTAGTGAACAATAGACTACATTGAGACCACAAATGAAAATAATTAAATATGAAATGATCAAACGAAGGAATAAAAACTAAATCGGGCATTTCAAAGAAAATGATTTAATCAAACTTCAACAAAAGTATCGCAATTAAAAATAATTATAGTAAGATCTAAACGGATGCGGGCAATCCCCATGATGACCGACCGCAGTTATTTATAAAACTCGATTCTTGTCATTGTTGTTGGATGGATGGATGGAACACTGCGTGCCATCCTCTATAGCCATCCTCTAATTGATTGTCAAAAAATTGGCATAAAATTATATAGGAGTCCTACATTGATAACTAACGGACGCTTCGCAGAGCGCCTTTAAACAATTGTTCTCGCGGTGAGGGCGTGTAACTTTAGCCGTGGTATTATCATGGAGGTAGGAATCATGGTATAATAATATGTAAGTAGCTCTTCAAATCCAATACTTTTTCTCGCACTGTCTGTATACATACTTCCACACTCGACAGCATGTCCTACTATTTTTTACTGGGACTCATGCGCAACACGCAGTGCATCTTATCCTCATGTGAGGCTGCACTTTTCAGGAAGGAAGGAAGGGTGTATACTTTTGGGAGTTGGTCGATGGAATAATATGGAATCACACACGTACTGATCTTACGTAAGAAATGAAATAACTATTAGGCCATTGGTAGGCCTAGTGAAGGCACTACTCCTGTGGTGGTTTGAAAAGAGTGAGTGGAGTAAACTAATGAACATTGCTTTAGAGCCATACCATCCAATCTAACAGCAATCAAATACTAGACACAAAGAACGTTAAAAGTGGCCTTTTGTCTATAGGACGAACTTGTGGTAGGAAGGAGAAGGTAAACAAAGTCAAATGTGGTAGGAAGGAGAAGGTAAAGAAAGTCTGCATTGGAAGTGGAGTAAGTGTAAACAATCTATTATATGGAGCTTGACATAGGGCAACTCTTTGTCTTTAACTAAACTCACATGAACTGTTGCTGGGGAAATGTAAAAAAGGTTTGTACATTTATAATGTGGAAGAAAACACAACATACTGATGAGTAGAACAAGGGTGCCTAGGGGCGGATCCAGTATTTTTTAAACCGGGGGCACAACGGCGCACAGTGGGTAAGAATGGAATCAAAGTGCGCCAAAATTATATTTCAACATATTTGTTTTGAAAATTTGTTTTTTTGGGTTTTTTCGGATACGTAGAATTCAATGGTCATGTTTTTAAATGTCTATGACGTCATCATAGTCCTAAGTCATGATTGGTCGGCGGTAGTTTTACTATAGATATATGCGTAGGTCAAGTGCATGCAATTGTTTTAAATTTGTTTGTCTCACCTAGGTAATACCTAGGTAATACCAATTTTTCTTTGATATACTATATCAAAGAAAAATTCTGTGAACAAATTATGATGCTTGCTGAAAAGATTTCTAGAACTTACTATTGATCGAGGAATCACTGCCATTGATCCCCAAAACAGTAGCTTTAAACTAATGGCAGTCACATGAAGGATTAAAGATAACACACGTAGGCCTATTGGGTTTCAAAGCGCGTGTTGACAAACATTAAGCCGGTGTAGGCGCTCATAAATCAGAATATATCTTACAATCGGGCACAAACGGGCAGCTAATTTTGGTACCAAAATGAAGAGGAGACTATGGGGATCAAGCCAGTATAAAAATTAAGGCGGGAATCCACGGGAATGTAAACTTCTTCTCTTACTTTATAAAAAACCATGTTTTTAACATTTTTTTTACAATTTCTAATCTCCCTTGTAGTCAGATTCAAATTATAATAGTTTGAAAACCCGATATTATATATTTCTTTGATATAACTTGTGGAAAGTAGATAAACCAATTTTCGGGTAAATAATAATTGTTTTTTAAAATATCGTTGTGTGCATAAAATGAGGAAAAATACTTAAGAATTTTTCCAAAGAGAAATATTTTCAAAAAAGGTTCGTGGGGGTCTTATCTTTCAAGAAAACATTGTTTAGAGCTGAACGGTCACATACCCGAATCACTATTTTGGCGCACTTTGATCTCATTCTGGCCCACTGTGTGGCGCAACCAGGATTTTGTCTTATAGGGTTTTGTATTATACGGCCCCTGGTGGGGTCCAGGGGCAAAGCCCCGTTGGGGGTTTAGGGGCGAAGCCCCCTGAAGCTCTGAGCCTTTGGCGTTCTGTGGGGTGAAAAATCAAGCCTCTGTGTGCCTAAAACAGAGAAATAGACACACTTTTATAGGAAATCAGATCAATATAAATATTCGAGTCCAGGGGTGCGAAGCCCCCGGAAGCTCTGAGTTTGTTTGCGTTTTGAGGGGTGAAAAATCGCGGCCTCCTTGTGCCTAAAACAGAGAAATAGACACACTTTTATTGGAAATCAGATCCATAAATTTACTTGAACTGGAAACATTGATGTAGCATCGATGGTGGGGGTTCAGGGGCGAAGCCCCTGGAAGCTATTAGCTTTTGGCATTTTGAGGGGTGAAAAATCAAGCCTCCATGTGCCTAAAAAAGAGAAATAGACACACTCTTATTGGAAATCATGCAGATCCAAACAAATCTTGTAAGTATACTGGACAAATTTCTGTAACATCGATGGTGGAGTCAAGGGGTGAGGCCCCGTTGGGGGTCCAGGGGCGAAGCCCCCGGAAGCTCTGAGCTTTTGGCAATTCGAGGGTTTTAAACGCTTATGTTATCGTGCAAATCTAAGCATTCCAATTACAAGTGACATATCATGAAAGATTCATTTTGGCAGAAAGAAACTAATTTTATAGACAAAGGATGAAAAAGAAATCCATTCTGCCGCTGGGGGAAAAGACACCACACACACTTGTGGCTAATTTTTAAGCAGGCAGACAGTAAAAAAAATATATATATAATAGGCCCATATATTTGTTCTGGTACTGCCCTATATGTATTAAGTGTTTTTATTTCGCTAAGCCGCCGGGTAACTGGTCTGAGTTAGCTGGCATCGAGCACGGTACAAGTAAACCTCATGGTGGCGCTGTTCGTAAGCCTGGCAAAATCATCACATTGTCATTGGATGACTTTACCTATTGTACTGTGTTGTGGTCGTCGGTGTGGTGAGCCAGTTTTGAGCAGTTGGTTGTTAAAACCCTCACTCTCAGCTAGATCGATACAATGTCTAATCAGTAAGGAATAATCAAAAATAATTAATAGTTTTACTGTTATACATAGTGTTATTGTTGTAATCAAAATCGTTTATAGCTGAGCTGGTTCAGTTGTTGTGTTTCACTGTTTCTGTTTGCCATAAGAATCTGGCTGGGGTCGATTTTCACAAAACTCTTCCTAACTTAGTCCTAGGCAATGCTAAGAGATAGGACCAGTCCTAAGTATACCGGTCCTAACTTAGGACTGGTCCTATCTCTTAGTATAGCATTGCCTAGGACTAGTCCTAAGTTAGGAAGAGTTTTGTGAAATCGACCCCAGGGGCCAGGATGAATGATTGAAGTAGCATGAATTGAATTAATCGAACTGAATACATAGGCCCTGGTCAATCCACCATGGGGCTACCAAAAACGAAGCTGTTTTGCTCGCTCGGTCCACTCCAAGCGCTGGGTCGATTGAATTACTAATCCAATGTAACACTACCATGACTACAGAGCAAGTGCGAGTGGTGAGCGCCAACTTGGTTTCCATACTGCAGTGCCTGTTCTTCCTTCGTTAGTCTGATTTACTTTTTTTTGCTGTTGAGAAAAAACAGTTATTAAATAGCCTGAAAAGTCTCTTGATTAGAGCCTACACCATGTGTACATATAGGTCACTAGGTCAGGCCTTGTAAGTTTGACTCAATTAATTTCTCCTACTTTTTTCATGAACCAAATATCGTATCTGCTTTGGTGATCGTCTGCTGCACCATTATTTTTCTCAACTTGCTCAGGTCGCTCATAATTTAGACCCCAGATTCCTTGCTTACGGTCGGTATTTGTGATACACCTCAACATTTAACTAATTTTATTAATTTTTACACTTTATTTTTATGTTTAGATAATGCGTTGAGCTTCTTTAGGCAAATAAATGTGAATGACCATGATGATGGAATTTGGTACTTGGTAAATGATGGGAATTTCTTGTTGAAAATCTTTGAATTTTGTTTACACATGGTCCAGTGATCAAGAGCTAGGATTATTGCAGCTACATGTAGTCTACAGCCCATTTGAAGAGATTATGCAGTACGTGTGACTCGGCAAAACTAGAACCAACTGGCTAAAAGGCAGAAAGTTTTGCTTCTGTTATCATATAATAATAATAATGTTTTGTTTGTTACATGTTTTATACACAGGAAAACTAATTGAAATCAATGTAAACAACAACAACAACAACACCAACCACAAATAAAAGGCAAAACATCATGGAGACAATACAGCAAAGATGTTTATCAATGAAGGAACTATTATTAAAGGCATGGAGAGAGCGTTGGACTGATGTTCAATGGAGTACACAAATGAAGCAAATCTTACCACCAGGGGTGTCTGGAGATACCTATAAACTAGCAGGTAGGGTTTCATCTAACCTCTCATTAAACATTTGATGTAGAAATGATATAAGGAGAACATGAAGATCGCTGAGTACCTCAATAAAATTATGTTTCCACTTTGAGGCCATTACATGAAGTCATTATGCAAAGACATGTACATGTACATGTCAACACTATATGACCAATCGTATGCTTGGGCTGTGCATACATTTGTACATATCTAATACATGTAGATCTCAGACTCTTAGCACGATTTGACCATAGGGTTGAAAAGATACAAACTACAATATGAAATAAACCAAATAAGTTTATCTTTCTTGTTGCTATGATTATGAAGCCTCTTGAAATGCAAATAAAAACAACAGAAATAAAGACAAACATTCTGGTCTTTGGCACTGGGATTTATTGTACTCTTTTGAGAAAACTTGCATGGAAGTCAACTTTGTTCAGCGTGACTTGGTTAATAGTAACCCATGCCTTGCTTGAATCTCCTACTTGCCTAGGTGATGAGAACAATGGACAAAATCTTGGCAGTCATTCAAATTCCTGGGTTCAATTTCCCGCAACACTAAGATTCATCTTGAGATGAGTGTCAATATTGCCATAGTGATGTGCATTGTGACATCACACTTTACTAAGTAATTCAGAATGATACACAGTAAAGATCAATCTTGGCTCTTTGTGAAATCGGTCCCTGGCATGTTAGACAAAGGAATGAAGGTTTGGAGTTGGGAATTACAAAAAAAGAATCCTGATAGAGAGTGAACTTTGATCATTGATTCCAGCACCTGTTGTCCCAAGCTAATGAAGGGTGAGTGTATGTATTGGTGCATGGTACACAATGCATCTTCTACGCATTGCATCTTCCCAATGGGTCAACATGTCATGCGCTGTTGAACTTGTCCCACAGAGAAGTGTCAAACAGGTTGTCCTGCAACTGCACATACACAAATATACATGTGTGTATGTGTGTAATGCAATCGTTTACCCTCATTTTGTTCACTACAAATGCACACACACTAATGCATGTTTTGAATATTTGTCATCTTAACACAGCTTCCGATGTGAAGTGGTTAATATACTGTATGCATGTACTTGTCAATACATCTGCACTAAAATATACGTAATTTGTTTGCTCTGCAGATATGATCTTGACACAGGCTTTTGTTGGACCCAATCCTAACAGTCTGATGCTATCCTATCTCAAACATGTGATAGTATCCCAGGTAAGAATCTCAACCTGTATTTCTGTAAATGTAGACCCATGAGACCAAGAGTCTGCTGAAGGAGTTTAGTAGCAGTTTAAGTATATTTATTCAGTTTAAAAAACAATGAGCCTGCCTGTGCACAATCATTACCTGTAGCATGGTTAGGGTATGACAATATAGCAGCTTGTGCTAACTGACTTGTGGCCAACTTAGTTCAATGGCTAGTAATCATGGTGATCTTGAAACATTCTAGTTCAATAAAATGCTTTAGAAACTGTAGTTTCTTCTTTTTTCATTGGAGGTTATTTTGCTGAAGTGCAAATGTTACAAATTATGACAAATATGAAAATCTAATGATTGTGAAGAAATCTATGGTCATGTGTGCTGGAATAACAAAAAATACTAGAAATGTCAAGATAGGAGATTTGTAACTTGTTATAAAAGAGTGTACACTACTACAAAGTATCCAAGTTTACTACATATATGTACTTGTATGTATATTTGGTTTGCGGTAACAACATGGGTTGCTAGGTAGATTTTGTTCTTTGAGAACTTGTCTTGCTATTTATTTTACTGCCGCAGAGTAGATTATTCGGAATTAGGGAATTTTCGGGAGAATTCTCAGTTCTGAAAAGAACTGTTCTGCTTAGTAACTACTACCTGGACAGGAGGTAGTAAATCGGTCCCAAATTTACTTCTTTCGCTTTGTGGATCGAGGGGTCTTCTCGTTATTAACTACATTGCCGCAGAGCTAGTTCTTACGTGTTTTGAGGAGCTTGCTCTAGTCATCCTCAGGAGACTGAAGAATGTAAGACATGTTGGTCCATTTATTGGGGTTCAGAGGTTTCATTGTAGTGTCAGTCACTGCTCTGATTGGTTCTTCTGAAAAGGAGAACTGTGGTTGGATGGCCAAGGGCTATTGTGAGTGTTTCCCATTGTGTGGGAGTGCCCCGTCATTATTAGGTCAAACAAAATCAACCCATTTCAAATAAAACGACTTGTTAAAGTTATCATTAACACATAATGTACATGCAGCTCACTAAGACTTCTAAGCACTATCAAGTTTAACCTAAATGTCTTACTATTTTATTAACAGGTAGTCTCACATTCAGCCGTTTTTAACTCAATCAGTGATCATGACACAATATGCATAACCAGACCGTATTGTATGAAGAGCTTGATGGAGATTTTCTCAGGATGCGTCAATAAAATAAAGTATGATTTATTATTAAAGCTGACTTTCTTACAGCAGTTCCTAAATGGATAACTTGATCATTAGTTTAGTCCTAATCATTACAGTTATATGGTTTTAGGCAACAGCCATGTGAACATGTACAATATAGCGTTGTACTTCAGCAGGTGAATCGCATTCTACAGACCATGGTTTATAATGAGATGATTAACAGTGTCACTACTGTGTATTATTTGTGTGTTTATGGTGTGTCAATAATTGTATAGAATGACCTTCACAATCTCATTAGCATCTAGTTCACTTTTACCTAAAGTATTTTACTGTAGCACACTTCAGCTAGGATAAAAACTTTCAACTTGTTCCAATTGGACATTAACATCTGTTGTTAACAATGCACTAATGTTTCCTCTTTGTGTGAATATAGCTGCCAAGGCTCAATGGAGGATTGTTTGAATCTATGTCAGTCCTTTCTGCAAGTCATCCAATGGCTTCTACATTCTATTGCCCTCATACTAGAGAAGATGCCTGAATTAAGAGATCTACAAGTCATGGCAACCAATCTAGATATCATCAGTGAAATATTACGCATTACTTGTTTGGGAAGAGTCAATAAGATATTTCTTTTCATTGCTAAACTTGAAGATGAAGGTAAGATGTATCAGTAGCCATAGTATCTTGGCTATTTCTATTTCTGTCACTTTTAGAATGCCTTTGTAGAAGTTTGATAAGAACGATTATTGTATTTTCCTGCGTATAGGACATGGCTTATCAGACTTTGCAAGTAAAATCACTGCGTCCAAAAATCACTGCGTCTTATCTAATGGTGGGCCTTATCTGATATCGCTTGAGTTCATTGTGAAGATTACTGTGTGAAATCTTAAATTTGTACTGTAAAATAATTTCTTTCATTCATCTAGGTTAATTCCATGTGTTATTGTTAAAATAAAACCTGCAACTGTACAAATTGTTGATGAAACTTGCCAAAGAACTACTCATTGCTGACCATGCTGCCGTCCTATAACAATGATGATACCGGTGCAAACCAGCAACGTCCCATGCTGTAAACAGCTATAGCGCGCACAACAGTGATATACTAGTCTTTAAATTTCAAGTTGTTGCGTCATGCACTATTAAATTTCACCAATGGAGGGAGTTTGCTCTCATTATATTGCGTTGTTGTGAATGAGGACTAGCAGCCCATAAAGAGGGAAACGGGTCAATGAGTGTGTTTGCATTCAGATGTGTGCATTGTGTAAAACAAAAAGCTATGAAGCGATCTCTTTAGAAAAAAAATCTTTAAAACGAAAATGAAAAGAAATTTATTTAAAAACTTCGCACTAAGACAACCTTTATTGTTCAATTCCAAAGGTATTTTTCTGACTAACAATACATTTTGTTCTACAAATACTGCGTAAACTATGTATCTGCATCAGTCAGCGTCTTTTGTAGACAGGAAGAGTACACTGTCCATACCATGACAATTAAACTCCTCCAGCTCTTTTGAGAGTAACTTCTTCCAAGACAAGATTTATTCACCTTTGTAAACAGTACAATCTTTCGTCATACTACTGCATTATTTATTCTTAATGAATGTTGGTTTGTTGTAGGTACATGGAATGAGATGGAAGAGACAATTGAATCTATCAAAGTCACTTTAAGTGCAACACAGTCACAGTCACAATCAGGACAACAAATTAGAGGTCAGTAGGAAACATTGCATAGTGGAGTAGCGGAGTGAGCCTACAGCGTATAATGAAGATTTCCATTTTGTCTGTTCATTGTTTGTCTGTTTGCATCTGTTTGATATCTACATGTATTCAAGCAAACTTGTCCAGATGTGGGATACCAACTAGCTCCCCTGGGAGCTGCATCTTGGAGTGTTGCTGCCATAAAGTCTGTCCGCTCTTTACACAGATCTGCCATGTGCGTTTAGAGCCTCGACTTCATGCTTTATTTGTATTGTAATTATGCACCTGTTTGGATGAAAGTGTCTTTACAATATCTTAACAATACAGAGTTATATAATGCTTCTAATCACTACTGTCCCCAATTTGAGGCTCTACGCGCAAACAGCTGACCGTTCAAACGATGAATACTGTCCTCTATTGAATTTCTGTTGCTTACAGAATATATAATTTGAAGTTGATAAAAATGTAACTGTATGATTGACATTTGAAGGTAGTAGTAGTCAAGTGGACCAGCTTTTAAATGCACCAAGGACAACCTGCTCAAATCAAAATGCAAATAAGAAAGATAAAGCAGATAGAGCAGCTACTGAATCAATCAGAGAACGGCTGGAGAGGAGTCTAACAGATGTTCTAAAGTGAGTATTCTTGGAGTAGTTCTTATTCTGTAAACATTTACTCACCTCACCCTGGTATAGACCTTATGCATTGAGATGTCATTTGCCGCCATCTTGGAGGTAAAACAATGATGGAACAATGGAAACGCTCAGCTGT
>JAUELU010000025.1:7312692-7324495 GCA_032357145.1 Evasterias troschelii
TAAACCCAATTGTCACTTTGTAATCTTTAGAATTTCTAATGAAAAAACAAGCACACCATGTTTTCCACTACATTAATAACCACCGCACAATCGGGTAAATTACAGGGAACCTAGAGGCAAATATTCATCAATACGGACATGAAATGAACATTCCCTGTTTGGAGATTTGGATTCCCACACAATTTGTAAAGTTATCATGGTTATAATAACCTTTGATATTTGCAGTTTGTTACTTGGTTATTGTAAGCAATTTAGTTTTTGCTTCACCAGAAGGAGATTAAAACTGGTCCAAATACTTGTTCAACTGAACAAACCTTTTGTTTATGGTACTCCATGTTGGTGATCTCATCAATGAACAAATGTGATTTATCAAATACAGTTCTTGAACTATTCTTTTCAACAATTCAACTATCCTGCTCTAATCTAAGCACTGAGAAATCAAACTACATGTATGTTTTAAAGATATCACTCGGTGAAGTAACATTCCCCCTAAATATTTAAGGTGAACAAAAACTCAACATTGTCCGTCTACCATGAAAGGCCAAATTATTTCACCTTTATACTGTTATTACTACTATTTTTTGTAACTTCGTGTTGTGTATATGTCTTAGTGTTTGTGACTAGCAGACTGATGTAAGTCTAGTGTGTTTTTGTGTATAGATACCAAGTCCAAAGAGAGTCCATTTAGGTTGCTGAGAGGTCGTAAGAGAAGCAGAGGAGATCTTGATAGAGAGGTTAGTATTTCTTAATGGCACTGACTTGATAAATCAATTAAAATGATAACACAAAGAGTGACTGTCATTGACTCCAAAAAATATGTCTCTACTCAAGATTCTTTTGATTGCTGAAAATTGAGGACAAATGTTTGGTTTTTTAAAGAGGTATTTTTCTTTTTTAGGGGGGGGTGCTAAATTGTAGATGTGATCAAGGTAGAAATGCAATAAAGACCAAGATTGAAGATCACCTCAATCTTGGTCTTTGTTGCACCCAAATGATGTGTTTATAATCTTCTTAATACTAAAGAAACATTGTACATTGAATAAGATTGTAATGATTGTGTAATTAATGGACAGGATTCAAGTGTCTTAAAAGATGAAGTAAGACCATCAAAGATAAGACGATTACTGAGTCCAGGAGATGAAGATAGCTCAGGAAGTAATCTCACAGGTCAGTCACTAGTATGTTGTTACAACTACACATTGCAATGGTTAGGAATACTTTACCAGTTTACTAACACAGTGAACATTTGCCCTCCTGGAAACTTTTCATTCATTAAACTTTCAAGAATTTGTGTTGCAATTTGTGATGGTCTGAATGTCAGGAGGAGTATAAACCGACTATTGATTATGAATCGATATACAACATGTTTGTTGAGCTAAAATGATACAAAAAGCACAACCCATCTTGTTTCCATGTTGTGGTTTATCTTGGTACCACTATGTAAGGCATTAATTAATATATATTGTCAATTGTATTTGTCAATAGGGTCTGTGAGTTACAGCACTGGCTTTCTTGTAGCTCAGACTCAACAGCAGTTGAATGAACCATTTCCTAAAGCAATAGGTAAGAAGTTGTTCATAGAGATCAGATAGCTGAACTCTACAAGTACATGTATAATCTATTTTGTGTAATCCGAAAGCACCATTATTGACATGTACGACCCAGCATCGTCCATTGTACCATAATATACAAGTTACTACGAGAGGGCATTATCACTCAAGAAGAAGTAATGACATTGGGATGTACCAAGGCAACACAAATCAGCAAGATTGGTTTTGTTTGGTGGGAAAGACTTTTTGTTTTATACAGAATTTTGAAAACCTAAAAAAGCTGGGCATTTTAGGTTCAATACACACAAAAAAGTGGGCACTGAAAGAGTGATTAGAGGAAGCAGGTCATAGGTCAAGTCATATAAGGATAGAGACAACCTGTGAATTGAATCCAGAGCTTAGGTTGGTTTTGTTAACCTGATTCATTTACTCTCAAGGGAAGAAGCTTACCTTCTCTGCAGGTAAACAAAGATCGGAAGGCACTTTTTGTGTGTGTTAATAACATAAGAACCGTTCGGTCAAACCAGGTCATACTTCATGTAATACTCTATTCGAACCCCCCCCCCCCCCCATGGCCATGTAATGGTCTATACATCTTGTAGAAAATGTTCTGTTTGAACCTTTTACCTACATCTAGTGAATATTTATGCAGAGAAAACATGGTGATAGTATTAGTGTGTGTTTGTTTCCCTCAGTATCCTTATTGCAGTTATGTTCATCAGTGATGTGTAGCAGTATGATAGGACCAAGGACTGAGTTTGTAATATCTCTTATGATAGAAATCACTCAGTGTGGTGAACATATTAGTTCAGGCATACTACAGTTTGCACCTATTACTATGGTAAGTCATTCCTCTGGCCACAATGAAATGATCCATCAATAGTTTGCATTCCACGCTCTTTCAATCTAGATACACATTAATACTTTTATCTTTACAACTTTATCTGGTTTTCCATGTAGAAAAACTCCAAATAACCCACTATCTCAATTTTGTTACTGATTCTAGGAAAGAAACAAAACAAAATGCAGTGATTCTTACCTCACATTACTGTGAACAAATCTTTTTGAGCAACTGCAGTGGAATTTTGTTGATAAGAACAGTACAGCTTGAAATTATTCACATGAAGGTGTTTTTCTTCTTAAGACTGTGTTCAAACATTTGGACCTGTTAAAGTGTCGAAATTGTTTCCTTCATGCATAAAAGCAATTTATGTGGGACCAAAGTGTCCCCAAAAATGTTTGAATATGCACAAGACCAAACAAATATTTATACAGTCATCTGATGGGTACTTGCCCATTATGCATATGCTCAAAGTAATGAAGGAACAGGGTTTCTAAGACCTTGATGTTCTTAAGGATTACAGTGCAAAGATTTCTCCATAAAATTACACTCCAGCAAAATCATTTAATGCTGTAATGGAATGCCTAGGCCAGGAATCAAATTCATAGAAAATGTTCTCAACAATACGGATGTAAATGAATTTTCAAACCAATACAGTGACTAGACTTACTGAAGAATATCAAGGTACAGTCCAACCCATGACTGAGGTTTAAAAGTGTAGACATTTCTTGTACACATTCTCACAAACTCCTCTAAAATTAAAGTCACTTGGATTTCACTCCTACTCTTTAAACTCAGGATAATCAGAAGTCCATCCTACAGTCTGACTGCTGCTAAATGTAGTTGTAGGGGAGACTATAAACAACTAACCTTTTCCCACTGCCCTATTATTGGGGCATTTTGAATGGGGCGTTATTGATACGCTGTCTTTATATCTGTTTGTATTAGATGACCCAGATGCTGAATACTACCAGTGGTCCACACCTTCTAGACCTTGCATTAGCCGTTGGACGTGTTGATAGTATTGTAGCTCGCAGACTCGCTGCTAAAGCATTATGTCAATACAGTAAAAGTGGACGTCTCTAAAATCAGCTTTAATTAATGTAAATATTCTCTTTGCTGATGTACATGAATGCTTTGTGCTTAAACCCTTGTTCAACCTGCTGTTTGTACACTTTGTGTATTGTTTTACAATGTTCAGTGACTTGCCAGAAGTAGTAACCAGTGACATAATAAAGAGTATAGATAGTGTAGTCATGAAGTCTTATAGGAATCAATAAATGCGCCAAAATGGGTTTGTTTACAGAAAATCACATGTGGCGTTTTACATCATCAATGCATGAGGGTTCCTGCACGACAGGTTTTACGTTGGTGGTATGAACTATAGTAGTGTAAATACTGGTACAAAAGTGGTACCAACCAGATACTTTTTTTATCAGTCAAGCAACTTTAGTTTGTCAGAAAGTTAAGAGTGCCTGGCACACTTTCAACTGCTCGGTTTTTCAATTGGTATTTGAAATAAAAAGTTGCATCCTTTGAATGTGATCCCTCTGCTGCTGCTTCCCAGGTTGTATTATAAGTTGGGTTTGATCCCTGCTATACTGCAGTTACAGGTTTAATGGCTTCCGACTGGCACCCCAAACAAAGGTATTGACAAAAAAGTGAGACCGCCAACATTAGGGCTAGATAGCTCAGTTGGTAGAGCGGTGGCACATTAATCCTGAGGTTGCAGGTTCAAGTCCTGCTCTAGTCAATATTGTTTGTTTTTAATTTTCAATGGCACAGCTGAGTACACCCAAAACAAGGACATCATCTGAAAATGTGCATGCCTGTTATAATGCATGATTACAAATGAGCAGCTACTGTGAGGAAACTGGAAATCACAGCTTCATACAATGTTCCAATTCTGGAAAACAAGGGGATTACCCATCTACAAAGAAGGTTTTATCTTTTTTCTACAGTCAATAATAAATGGCTATACAGTTAAACAAAACAATAAAGAATTGGAATTTCCACAAATGACTGCTTTAAATTGATTGTGTAGCATACAAGTGAACACTTACTGCTGACCTTTCATGCCTGTGGGTTACACAGAACACCTCTGTAGTCAAAACATAGCAAAGTCAATTGTCTCAAACAATGTTCATCTTTCCCACATATCTTAATATTTTGTCTTTGTATCCCTGATATTCAGGCAGTAACTTAGATCAACATCTGAGCTAAATCAAAGTTGTGTTATTCTGACATACTAGCCTCAAGTTTGTAGTTTTAATATGACATGACATACTGATGGTTTCCATTATTATTGTATGTATGTTTCATGTTATGATTACAGACAATATTGAGGACTTTTGTATCTCAACGGCATGGTATACTTTTGGTAATAACTCTACAAGTCAATAACTAACTTGGTAAGGAGCACTGGAGAGCTGTTGGTTGTATAACACATTGTGAGAAATGACTCCCTTTGAAGTAATGTTGTTTTAGAGAAAGATGTAAAGTTCACCCCAAACATTTGAATCTGAGAAAGGCTTCAGGCATCTGAAAGCACACAATTCTATGCAATCAGGGTGTTTTTTCTTTCATTATTTTCTTGCAACTGCAATTTTCACATGTTTATTATATGCATACGTTAGGATACACCAAGTAAGGATACTCGTCTTGACAATTACCAAAAGTGCTCCCCGCTTTTGAGGCCCTCTTTTAAACTTTCACTGCTCTGGGCTGGATTTCACAAAGCGAGTGCTTCATTCCCATTGTGACATCACACTGTGCTTAGCAACTCAGATTAATACAAAGTCACAAAGATAAGTTTTAGCTGTTTGTGAAATTTGGTTTCACAACAAACCATTTCCTGAATTTTATGTTGTTCTCCAATTTTAAAAGATTCAATTCACAAATAAAAAATGTTCATTTAGTTTATAACATTTAATCTAAAGCAGTGACCGCAGAAACAAATAAAGTACACCTTGAAAAGGATTGTGCCAACATAACTTGTGTCAGCTTCTTATGTGTCAATTGTCACGAAAATGGTTTGGTATTGGTCTGTACATTAAATTCTATTCAATTTACTTTATTATCCACGAAAACAGGAAATTCATTTCGGCCTTTACATCAATAAGTTAAATTTACAATTTTTTACAATGACTTGAAATGGGTTGGAACAAATGTACAATATAATTGATAAAGGAAGACTTTATAATGCTGATTTGTAGCCCAAACTATCAAGAAAGATACAATAAAAGTTACATGTGAAAGTTTCAGCTGAATACAGTGTCAACTTGTTGAGAAAACAGCAAGAAACTGTCACTGCATTTTCACATGAACATCAAATCAATCCACGGTGACAGCGGGTACCAACAACATCTCTTGCTACAGCATTTATGTACGGACACCAACCCTCAGAAATCTGAGAAACGATTCATGCATGAATCATTTCTTCCTTTCAAATGTTTTTTATTGATTACTAATCAATGTGGGCATTTCATATAGAAATAACACAATTCCCCCCCCAGGTCAATACCAATGTATTACCCTATCTGAGAAAATGACATACACTACATGTAAACATGTACAAAAGAAGAAAATGTTATTTATATACTTCAAAAACAAACAATACATGTTAGAGTAAATCAGCCAACTATACTTTTTTCCACCAAAAAGCCAAAATATATAATAATAAAGTGAATAAAATAAAACAGTCTATCAAATTCTACCCCCCCAAAACTTACAAAATTACTAAACTAGAAATTAGTCACTATAACATTTTAAAAAACAAATCAAAGCAATTTATTTTACATTTATCAGCTGGACGAAATAAATACTGGGAACATAACATTGAAACAGAGTAAAGAAATTGCAAAACCCAATCTGGAAAGCAATCATTACTCAAAACTGTTAATGATTAGATTGATTCAATTGGTATTCAGAATTGTTATATTTTTAAAAATAAACAAAGTATTCGTTCATTTTTGACTTACTTTACATGTTTTAAAAGGAAATAAAATGAGATTGGTCATAGGAGCATCCCTCCAGTCTGTCGTTTGGTAAGTTTTGCAAATTTTGAAATGAAGAAATTGATTGTTATGGATCTTAAGTAACTACTGTGATAACACTTTCCATGGAGAGCTGGAATTTGCACACTGCATGAACCCAATATATATTATACTAAATATCTATTGTTAAAAAAGAAAAACATGTTTTTGTGAGAATGTTTTAGACAGTATACTGTCTTGACATGCTTGAAACACATTGAACCATTTATATTCTCATCAAACATGTTTTCTGAAGAGTGGTCTTATTTATGCAGTTCAGATTTCAAGTTTTACATCTGAATTATGTTTTAAAGGAATCAGACATGCAAGTGCAGTTTGTCAAAAAAGAGGAAGGTTCCGAGCACAATCTTTGTGCTGTTTCTATTGTTGTAACATTCAATGGCTCAGCAGAAATCGGTTTATCAGCTGAAAAGATGCATGCCTGATGAAGTAAGGTAACACTTCTCAATTAGCAATAACCTATAATAGCAAGGAGTGAATACTAAATTGAAATATTACTCTGAATGGTTTACCCTAAACCAACTTACAAATACTGAATGCTACGTTAGGATTGATAAACTAATTAATTGATATTGAATGCTACGCTAGGATTGATAAACTAATCAATTGATATTGAATGCTACATTAGGATTGATAAACCAATCAATCAATACAGAACCTTCTCTTTTAACAGGATAAAATGTATAGGTGGTG
This sequence comes from Evasterias troschelii, assembly GCA_032357145.1. Classification (NCBI taxonomy): domain Eukaryota; kingdom Metazoa; phylum Echinodermata; class Asteroidea; order Forcipulatida; family Asteriidae; genus Evasterias; species Evasterias troschelii. The sequence goes on from JAUELU010000025.1 coordinate 7,319,832, forward strand.
TTTAATAGATGGTTTTTAATTGTTTAGTTTCAATAAATACACAATTCAACCAAACTTTGGAAATTTAATTTTATCGAAAAACAATTTTGACCAGTATTTCAGACTAATATTTCTTTGGAGGATTGGTATGGTATGAGCTTTAAATAAGTGAGCTTTTAAATAAAGACTCAGATTCATCATAAGATCAGTCCTCAGTGTTGCCATAGTGATTTGTATCACACTTAGCTTATCAATTGAGACTGATTCATTATTTAAGATCAATCTTTGCTCTGATTGAGTGATATCAAATCTTGTTATAATGTTTTCTAACCTGTTTAAGTTAACTGTACTAGTCTAGTTTGATGACATGTCCTGATGTTACTCAGCTTCAGTTGATAGCTTGCTTGGCTTTGTAGTTTATTACATCACACTAGCTCTTTACATCACATTAGTGACACTACCAAGTGCTGTACGTTTGATTCCCTAACAAAGAGAGCAGAAAAAATTAAATTGTAAATCATTGTACCATGCATTGTCACAAAAACGACGGATTAATGAGGAATATATGACGTCTAAAACCCACTGCAGCAAAATGTCGGCAGCCTGGGAATGTGAATCTTGTGAAATTAGTGGCTTCTGCAGGTAAGATTTGACTTATGAAGCTTTGAAATTTTTCCGCCCCAGAAATGGTACCTGATCTCCAGGACGTCACTGTATACATGGTATAGTGTATTACGAAAGTGAAAGGCCGCCAGGGCTACCCAGTGAGCTGACATTAATTGCAGTTTACTATTAATTGTTTACCTGTTCCTTCTTTGAAACTCTCTTCTTTGTCTGATCAGGTGAACGTCGTCGCATTTTGCTAAATAAATTGGATGGAAAATGGAAAATGAAATTGAAGAGTAATTTCATTAACTGCAGAAAAAAATAATCCATCACTAATTCTTAAAAAGTAGAATACTGTGGAAATGCATACATCTATATCTCCCACACTTGAATGAAACATGTCTACAGCTGCACATTGTAAGCCCATAACATTAGTTATTACACAAGCATGACTGGAGTACAGAAACAATCATAGTCGTCTGCATCCTGAATCCATTAAGGCCAAAGACCAAGTTTGTTCTCTATTTAACAAGTGATAACAGATTTATCTTCAAGCATATGGAATTGGTGCATGGTAAAGTGCAATATAGACCTTTCTATTGTTAATAAACAAACCGCTCTGGTTGGCATGGGCGTCTGAATGTTAGCAAAAATAATGTGACAAATGTTAATGATGTGTTTAAACTCAACATTTCTGCAAACTTCCAATTAAAAAATCACATCCTATGATTAATTGCTTTTTTTCAAACAAATTTATGGCTACTTTTGATATTTGTTTAATATCGTTACAAACAATGGTTATCTGGTTTTGGTTTACATTTAAGGCTTCCCATTGTTTTCCAACCTTGGTTGGCAAAAACTCTGAGCTTAATATCACACTTTTGTTGCCACTGATTGACCAACCAGAATCAGGGATTCAAGTTTATAGACGAGTAAGATTAAAAGCTTTGTACAGTAGAACAGTAATGAGGGAAAATGAAAACTTTCAAAGTTTTGTCTAATTGCAAATTTGTGAGGCAATTTTGATGCATGTTACACATGTACTTACACAGGTAACAGTATGAGTACATGGGACTGAAAAGCATCTTATTATACATATGGCACTTCTACAAATTGTGTAAAGTGAGCTTATATTATTGACTGAAAGAATACAAAAACCTAACCAAGGATATTTAAAATTTCTAAATATGTGAACTATAATTATGCATTGTCTGACAAGTGTTGCTAACCAGACTGCCACAGTGTTGTGACTGACTCACCATATTAGTGAAGGCTCTTTGTAGCACACAGCTTTAGCTCTTCTAGATCTTCTTCCTGTCTCCTCACCATTGATCTCCATCTTATTCTCCTCATCATCTGCTCTCTTTAATCCTTTAGTTGATTGATGAGATATATCTTCATGACTACCTTTGACCCCAACTGACCTCATGTCACCTTTGACCTTAACTGATTGAACTTTTTGAGTGGTACGTAGGTCATCTTGGATGTCAGATGGATTCTGATTTACATCACACGGGATGACGTTCTTTGTCTTTACTGATTTAGATTGGTCATTTAGAGAAGGCAGCGGTATTTTTGATGATGGTTCTTTGTTTGCTATTGGTTGAACAGAATCCTTCTGTATGGTCCTTCTGTTGTTTCCAGCCTTGGTTTTGTGTTTTTCTTTGGTTGAGAGGTGATTCTCAGGTTGTTTCTTGGAGGCAGCTGCATTATTTCCTGGTCTATCAGTATGAGGTTGATCAAACTGATACGTTCCATCAAGGATGTCCCATTCTTCAGTCTCTACAGGTGAAGTAATAACAGAATGTTTTGCTTTACCATGAGCACGTGCTGCTGGATCAATACCTGGAGTCACCACAGACCTTGCCTTCTTAGACTTGCGTTGGATTTTGCCTGCTTTCTCTTTAGTCTCTGATTGAACATGATGAACAGGATGAGCTTCTGTAGCTTCCTAGTCAAGATAACAACAAGGTATGAAGGTATCACAAACACACATCATTCAATACAAATTCAACAAATATAAGTATAAAGTGTAAAGGTTTGCTGATACTGTTTGGTTTATATCAATCAAACCAACCTGTGAACAAGGATCTTGTTTTAGGACTTTGTGCATATATTCATAAACATGTACATGTACATGTTGCTTGTGGCAATGGAAATAAGCAATAGTGATTGGGGTCTTTAAATGCTATTTTCTCAACCATTTTTCCGGAGGGTTTGTCTTGGTAAAATATGCTTTATACTTTATAATCAGAGAGCTTTTATGCTACAGCATTTATACCAATCCTGTATGCTTCCAGTCCCAAATCCGTCTACATGGTCTATATATCCATTAGCCAAAGTGAAAAGTTCAGAAAGACTGGGGCCAGTAGGCCCAAATAACAAGTGCTTCTCACAGGGGCATACCAATATTATCCAAGTCTGAACAATTTGAGAAATTAGGTCACAGGCTGGCGAGTCAAACTACCAAGTCTGTATTAAAGTGACAAATTATCTTTTTTTTGTCCAAGTTTGACATTTATGACAAGGTGTGTCCACCATTATTAACTCCACTTGCCAACAGGTGACCTCAATCCTACAATATCCTCCACTCCTATGTCACTTCACACAAACATGTTTGAACTTAAATAAGATTGGAATGCCCAACCAAGTGATAAGCAATTATTATTTGAGTCTATAGGCCCTCAGTCCTTCTTATTCCTTCATTTTGGTAAAGATGATTGAATAGAATAGTAAGACTTGGGTTATTGATTTTTTGACAATTATTTCTTCTTAACAAATTATCATCTGATATCAAACAAGTATGGCAGGTACTTAGGATATCAACACCACTTAAAAGTGTATAGACTACAAAGAAATTGTCTTAAACAAAAATTAAATTTCTTGCAAATTAGGATTTTTTCCTCCTTGGCTCTTTCCTCACAGGTGCAACATTATTTTGCTTACGTGCATATTTGTTTTTTTGCAGTTTAAGCATAAAAAGAGAGCATTTGATTGCAGATTACCAACTGGGCACAAATGCCTTCGATTGGAAATCAATAGGACGTTATGTTTACCTCTTTGACACATTGAATGTCCTCTTGATCCTTCTTGGAAGCAATAATTGAGTCACAATGTTTAGATGTCATCTGCTGAAGTTGTGGAGGTGGAAGAGAGAAACTATCTCCAGCAGAGAGATCAAATACAGCCAAGTCATTCCTAAAAGAATCAGACATCCAGCTTGTCTTCTTTTTAGATTTAGGGAATGCTTTCTTCGTGTCTTTTTTCACTTGCTTTGAGGATTTCAATATGCCACTTTGTTTCCCCGATCCCTTCTTTGCTTTTGTTTTCCCACTACTAGGTTTCGCACTTGTTGTAGTTTTGCTGGATGGGTCATCCATTTGTATACATGTAGTTCCCCAAGGTCTAATAACTCGATCATCATGATTGATGACAGATTTGTTGTCTTGGGTTTTACTTTGATCTATTTGTGGTGAAGACACTGCACTATTGGCTAGACCAGTCAGTTCCATATCAACTGCACTACATGAAGTTACCTCACATGGGGAATGGACAAAGATATATCTGTCTTTATTTGGGACAATTGGCTGAAAGTGCTCATTAACATCTGGTAGTGGTTCAGCGTCATCGCGCATGATTTGCTGAGATTTGACTGGGGTTATATTAAAAGTAGCACGTCGTGATTTGCCAGCAGACTGCTTGTTGCTTGACAATTGTTTCTGATTGGCAGGATTTGGTGCTACAGTCGTTGGTAGGTTTGGTGGACTAGGTGCTGCAGTCTTTTGTAGGCTTGGTGTGTTCGGACTTGGTGTTACAGTCTTTGGTGTGTTCGGTGTATTCGGACTTGGTGCTACAGTCTTTGGTATGTTCGGTGTATTTGAACTTGGTGCTGCAGTCTTTGGGAGATTTGGTGGGTTCACATGTTTGCTTTTATCATGGATTGTTGGTTCCGTCAGTGCTTTCTGAATGGCAACAGGATCTAAGAGAGTTGCAGTCCGTGATCTTTTCATAGGGGGCTTATAGGCTGGTGACTGACTTGCAACACCATCTGAAAAAATAAGAATAAACATTACCAAACA
>JAUELU010000025.1:7442500-7454355 GCA_032357145.1 Evasterias troschelii
AAAAGCTTTTTTTATTCACCAGGCTGACATATAAAGTCTGAATTCAGCCAAAAGTCTGACAAATCTCATCCCTGTATCAACAGAGTAAGGTTAATTAAATTTTATATATTTTGTTTGAGATAATTCTATTATTTTGGTTCTGCAGATGTGTTTCTGTTTGATTTCATTTTGACCTTGTGGCACTCGGAAAGCAAGAAGTATACATGTGTACATGTGCAGTACTCATAACAGTGTTAGGGTACAGACAAGATAATATAATTGTTCTTTTTCCCTATCCAATTATTGCGTGTATTTTGCTTAGTGTATTTTGTTTTAGTTTTTATAGAATATAAACCTAGAAGATTTATCAAGGGGTTCTACAGGTACAATATTTTGCCCTTGTGAAAAATGAAGGTAACTATTATTGACTACAAAGGCTGATCTTTGTTTTGAAAGAATTTTCGAGCTATTTGATATACAAAAATCTGATTTTTCTGAGAGCAACAAAATCGGAAATCAGATTAAACTAGGGTAATATAATGACTGGTTTAAGTTGAACTTCAATTAATAAACTCAAAGTGGCCTCAAATGCCTGCAGTTAATCAAATCATAGTTTCCAGTCATTTGCAGGAATTTCTTTTATATACAACAAAAATGGTACAAAACAAGCAGTGACTGGATGTAGAATCAACAAACTGATGATGTCCTAGAGACAGTTACATTACCATGATTACAAAGACAAATGGTGTGAAGTGTTATTGTTTTTACCTGTTGTGTTTATGATATCTTTGATGGCTTTACTTTGTTGTTTATTTTCAATGATTGTATAATAGACTGTTATGCTCTTACAAAGTATGCAGAATAATTGTGTGATTGATTCTGATAGATCTTATAAACACTTCAGTCCTGACTACAGGGTTTTGTATTTGGCAACACTGTGTCAGTCAGATCGACTTTCTGGTTCATTAACATGTGTTGTTGTAAATTAGCAATTTGGATGCCCTACTTTTCAATACAGTACATTGTGGACACTATTTCTAAAATCTTGCCAAAAACCCTGACTGCTGTACACACTGATGCACAAAGTCTTAAATAAATAGGTTGTTAATGTATTCTTACTGTCTCTTGGGTCTCTTGCTGGTATAGCCACTGAGGTATAGTTAGTTACACATTGGACTACAGTCTGGCTGACATCGCGACAGAAAATAGAGACATCTAAAGACATCTCTTCAGTAGGAGTCATTGCATTAAACACTGCCTCACATTTATGACGACATTGAGTGGCTGATGTTGCATGCCGACAACAATGCTCCTTCTCTGCATTCATAAACAAATCAGTCAAGTCAAATTAGGATTTCAGATTTTCATCTACGATTTGACTAGGGTACAATAAATAAGTATCTTATTTTTATTTACACAACCAAAGACAGAAGGAGCCATCATTACAAGCTACAGAATGATGTAATATATAAAAGTCTTGAAGTCCTTTACAAGTCTACATTTTAACAAAGTTTTAACAAATGCATTCTTTATTGACTTACATAGAGGGGAAACCATTCTTCTTAAATTCTTTCTGTAGTTTTAAGGTAATATTTCATAGCTGAGAAGTTGACCACAATGATACGAATACTAAATAATTTGGGTATTCAAGAAACCGGCATTATACCAGTTTTACTGTTTGTTATGTTTAAAATGTTAAAGAGGTCACTGGTTAAAGCCTCCCCTGTTTAGTCATTTGCAATAGTTTAATATTAAAAGCAATCTTTTTGACAGTTTGAAAATTAGGTCATTACCAAAACTATACCATATCTTCAAACTCAATCTTATTTACACAAAATTGTTAAAAAACTAAACTAATACAACTTTGCATAAATTGTTTAATCACAGCTGGTAAGATTCTATGAATGATTGCCTTTTTCTGAAGAAAATCTTATGAAGGTTACATAATCTCATAAAGCATCTTATAACAACAAAAGTGGTACACTTGTGACAACCATTTTGGAACTTAAATACAAAAATTTATATGAATAACAATGTATTAAAAAAAACTCACTTTCAAACCTGTCCAGACATTGGAAGAGAGAAGGCTGAAGAGACAAAAGATTGGAAAATAATATTATAATGTTAGAAGAAAATTTGAAGCACGTAAGTTTCAAACTTGCTTGAGGAGCTAGGTGGCTCTCAACACAAAGAAGTTCAAATTTGTTCTTTACTTTTAAAGGTCACCGCTCTTGTATTCCTCAATTAACAGTTAAATATTCTGATAATTAAAATCATTTGTTAACAAATTCATTTGTTGCTGTATTGAGTCATGTATTTGTCAATTAGCATTTATGGTTTATTACTAAAATTAACTTTATTGGAAATCAATTTTTATGTATATTTTTGACAACATGGCAACTCACCTCCTCATGTCTAGAACAGGCTGAAGATGCAGCTGAGAAAGAATTCGCCTGACAAAACAAAATAAACCCGAAACACATGAAGGTAAATAAGCCTCAATACATTTCTTATTGCTGTACAAAAAGAATTACTGTCAATTATTTGATTAAAGTCTTCCAAAAGAGAATGTGAAACAAAACTTTAGAAAAGACTGATAATAATCACACCACAATTAGAGTCTAGGGAGCTGCTCGTATTCACACTACTACATGATCCATGAAAGTTGCACCAAGATTTTATCGTTTCATTTCTCTGAAAGAGCATTTTGAAGAGAAAAACAATTAACTTGTAAAAGTAATACGATTTTTTCATTTTATGGAATTGTGGTTGTGGCTTGGATTTCTCACTTCAAAAAAACCATGACAACTTGGTTGTTTCACACAAACTCTACATTGTATACCTATCCCTCGATCAATACTTGAGTATACAAGATGTAGGTCTACTACAACAATTAACAAGCTATAGTAAAACACAAAAAGCCAAGTATCTTTATGCATTCAATGTAAACTTTCACTATTTCTCTTTTAAGGTCTTATCTTCTCCACTCCTAATTCAATCATCCCAGGGGGCTGACAAATTGTTCATTACATTCCGTCTGTCATGGTCTCAGTGGACATTTAACCTTTGACATTTCACTGGCTCCCTAGCCCTTACACCAGTGAACATGAGCTGTGTTCTTTCCTTCCTTTGCGCGCATGTTGCTCCGAGGTAAAAGAAACTGGAGTCTGCCAGTTGTCTTTAGTAAACCAGCCAAGATACCTCCCACCTGTGGTGGCAGCGGACAATCTATAAACACAACAGCTGACACTGGGCTGACTTTGGCAGGGAGATTTCAGGGAGAAAATGGAGGCTTTGTTGGTTTAAGCTGAATCCAGCAGAGTTCTATTTTCATGCTGATGAAAGAGGCAGGAACTTGGGACATGCAGAGATGCTGACAATGTTGTCAATGCTTAAAGGGATCGAGTGATGAACCCTACATTGGTTATTGAAGACCACATTTACATTCCCCAAATTGTTAATTTGTAAAAAGCTTTTCAAAGAAACATTCTCTGTTGCCAATTAGGAAATGTTTTAGAGAAGACTTCTAGTAAAAACAATACCATAGTTTGGTTGACACTTGCTTCAAAATGCCACACAAATAAACACGTTTTCATCATATTTTGAAACGAAATGTCTTTTTGAAGAAAAGTTTAAAATTAATTTGAAGAGCAATATCCACTTTGGACAAATTTTAATAAAACATTTAAGGAATGCATCCCAAATGGTTACCACACTTTCCAAGCAAAAATTTAATAACAGTGATGATTAAAATACATGCTTTTCTTGAAGTTAGAAGCCATTTGGATTATTTAGGCCAACCCCATTTATACTTTAGCTCATAGACTTACTCCAATTTAAGTTTTGTGCGCGGTGGGTTGATATTGGTGGATAAGGTCATCCATCACTAAACCAAGTTCACAACTTTCTTATAAAGCTTGACACAAATCATTGTTTAAAATGGCACACTATTTCAAGATTATACACTGTGAGTTAAAGTAGAATAAACAGTTTATGGTTGATAAGTCAGTCTTTCATTCATTAAATACACTTTGGTTTCAGCTCTACCATCCCGTTAAAATGTAGGTCCTAAAGAGTCCATTGGTTTGCACTGTGCAAAGTAAGGAGACTGCAGTATTAACAAGCATCCCAACTCGTGTAGCAGTGGAGTTTACACAATACTTGTAAATGGCATAAATGACCAAGGGGGCGGGGGGCAACTGACCCCCCCAAATTCGGGCAAAACAGTAGGACAAATTTGGGCACAGCAAGAAGAAGAAAACAAATTGACAAAGAAAGCATAAAAGACCTTTTAACCGGTATTGGAAATTGGTACTTATATTTTTATCTGTGTAAAACTTTGGGCAATTCAACCCCTCCCCCTTAACCAAAGATTCCTCATAGGCACATGTGTATACCCCTTGCATCACACGCTCAGCTGCTGTCTGCCTGTGAATGGTCATTTTGGGAGTAAAATTGCATCTAAAGTTAAGGTGTGCATTTCCTAACACACACACTGCACAGTGACACACATGGAATCTGGCACTAAAAAGTGTCCCAACCAAGAATTATCATGAATGATGACATTCAGCAATTAGGTCAATATCAGGGCTATCAAAAGATTGGGTCGTCCGTTCATCTTTAGAAACCTAAAGTGCAAACCTCGTACTCAATAGGTTGTGTTCATCCATCTGATCCAAAAGTTGTTACTGCTTCCTTTAAAAACATTGGGTTGTGTTCCTCAATGGGATGAACAATTTGGTTTTAACCTTTTTTATGCTATTAATTGAAAAGGTTAATCCAGCAGCTGTTTGGCAGTGGGCTCTGCCTGGCATGGGGCCCTAGACTTGGAAGTATAAACTATGCAGTTGTCAAAAATGGTATATGACCATGAAAGCCAGTATGCAGTTAGTGTTTTCTGATATTCAGCCCACAAGAGAGGGTATGTGTGAAGGTTTTATGATTGTGAAATCGTTCACTCATTGATGGATGGTCCTCAATGCCAGACATTTTAGAGAATGGAATCATGATTAATCATTTGAAGTTTTTATGGGTCATAAAATGAATTGTAATTTGACCAAGCAGAGAAATTCACACACAGTGGGGTTGAGTAATAAAATATACTGGTACAGGTATTGGTACAAGGGAAATGTTGAAACCCATAAAAATGTGGATAATTTGTTTTGAAAGATTTCCAAAAGTTGATTGCATGCAAATTAATCTGAAAGAACAATTTCATTTCTCATTTCTGTTGCAGCTGATTCTTTCATCAATAAAACAATTCTGAACTATTCCAAGGCAGTTTTGTTAAAGGAACATTGACTGAAATTTTGCACACCGTAAATCTAAAAAATTAAACTTTTAGGCCTAAACTGGTAGAGAAAACTATGGAGACTTTTGATGAATTTGATGCAGGTGCCTGTCATCAGTATGGTCCGTTGTTACAACCAGAGACACTAAGCAGTTTGGAGTCACGATGGGGTGTCTGGCCCTCGGATCTGCCATGGATCTGTTGAACCCTTGCTTTAAGCCCTTTGGCAAACCCCTCTGATGTCCTGATCAGTCAAATCACATCACTGGCCAAAGGCTGCAAGCACTAAGTGTCACTCATATGTCACCAAAACAAACCAAAGGGTCACCTTCCTTAGATTATGCATCAACCACATTAGCTCTTATTTGCACCTCATACAAGAAAGGACTAAATGTATTATTTGACTTAATCAAGATGAATGGAAGTAAACAAAATGGCCCCATCATTTCAAATACATTTCTTTACTAACTTTCTAGTGATAGAAAAACAACTGGTATCGGTAAACAAGCATGACTCTTGTTTCCTTGATGTTACAGCTCCTGAACGTAACATAACTCAGCTCAATCTGAGCTTGATGAACATGAGCCTATCAAGGCATAAAATGTACTTACTTGTCGACATGCTGCACGGCAGTGACCAGCTCGAGCATTGGTGCAGCAAATGAGTCCAGGCCAGCCAGTATCTTCTTGCCAAATATCTAGAAAAACAAGCAAACAAACAAAGCCCTGGATGTTACAGAAATGAAAGGGCTTTCCAAACACACAAGGCATACCTAATAATTTAATATAAAGGTGATGAAATAAAAATTTTATCCTAGAAATTGTCATCTTAAGAAACAATTTATTGCAATAACCTAGGCCTACATGTAAGTAAGAACTTGGATTTACGATAAGTCTTTCTGAAACTATTGGCCAATGTGTACTTGTTCAAATCAATGCTGATACTGATCATCCAGAAAAATGTCTCATTTTAATGTCCTCTTCAATTAATCACAGTACCAATACAAAAACTGGAGAACCCTTTGTACAAACAATTTGGGTTAACAAATGTAGTTTTTTATAAAAACCGCCAAAAATAAATCAAAATACTTCCTTTTTTCTTTCCTCCATGCTTAAAAGAATCATTTATTTTTTGTACAAAATATCTTAGTAAAAAAACCTCATGGTTGTCAAACCTTTCCTTGCAGAAAAACCTACGGTCACAAAATATTAAATTAAACTTAAATTCAAAAGTACTTGTGGATGGTTGTAGGCAGACAAAAAGGCCTCCTGGACATTTAAAAATAATTCAATTTCTTGACTCAAAATATCAAATTGAATTCTTTGCAAACCCCCCCCCCCCAACAAAAAGAAAAGGGGAAAAAACAAACAAACAAACAACCCAACAAACAAACAGACAAACAAGCAGACAAAAAACACCTTGTAAACTTTCACAGAGGGATAGGGCCTGTATGTTTATTATTTTATGTTCAAACCTACAAAGGGCAGTGAACTTTAACAGTACACCAAAAAGGCACACACAACAACAAGGTTAAGAAGTACATGTATACACTGTGGAATTTTCAGGGCATGTTTTATTAAATTATATCTCAAGAAAATACATATACGAATGCTTAGCTAGGGCCTGCGCAGTGTCCCCAAGAGCAAAATTTGTATTGTTCCAAAGTGCTGTTCCTGTAGTCAAAATACTGGGCTTGAAACCTGCATAGCCTTGAGTGTATTTAATACACTAACCCTCTGGATGTGATACAGCATAATCACCTGTTTTTTAGCAAATGTGAGCCCTAAGGACTTGTATTAATTGCACTCGACTCAGTTTGTCTGACACTGCATTTTTTTCTCTTCTTCATCTGGATCCTCATCAAACAATGTGATGGAAGACCCAGCTTGCATAGATCCCCTAAACCGCTGCAGTGAGTCATCCAATATGATAAAAATGAAATGCAGATATATGGCCCCACTGGATTCCATGTTGAGACTCCCGATTGCAATCCTGCGTGTGTGTTTCTCATGACATCCAATTAACTGGATTAACAACATGGTATCTGCTACGCAAATTGACAGAGGAGCCATTAGCCATGTTATTGCATCCGGCTTTCCTCAGCAAGTTCACACGCGTAAAGCAAATTAGTCCAGATCCGCGCGCAGAACGATTCTTAATTTCCGTCCCAATGAGAGATGTTTCTGCAATTAGTTACGGGGCAATCAGATAACCCTTATTGTTAGCAGACTACGGTGGCTGGCGTGACAGGATGATTATATCTAGCTGTGAGATGTACAAGGCTATTACTGATTGGCCCATTGAACATGGCATTGCCTAAATGGCAGTAAATAATACTAGCTTTCAATTATATCTACAATCTGTGTGCACTTAAGGATCATCTCCCACTAACCAGGGTCCATCAATTTATAATGAGAGGAGATTCAACTGCTGTCACGACATTGCAACGAGTGTTTTACACAAAGTGGTTTTTCACTCGTGAGGGTGTGAACCAGATAAAAAAAAAAAAGCTTCTAAACAGGATTTGGGCAGATGTGAAATGATTCCAGGCCTCTCTTTATGACTATCACAATGAAATAAACCAATAACAGTATAGGCCTAAGAGTTTATTTAACTTGGGGGTACAGTTACTTGAAATCCAACCTGTTACTTTTCAAAGAGAGGACTTTGAACTACTGATGATCTGGTTGTGCTCTGACTATTAGCAAATTAACTTGGTTGCCATATAATTTAGAGCAGAATGGGAATTTCCCTGTGTTTTATTTTCCCTGAATGGTTTCCAAAGGGTTTATACCTAGCCTGTACTCAGGAAATAGTGATGTAGTTGTTTTGTATATGTTAAAACAAGATGTTAAAGAATATTACACGCCATTAGCCCATGATTTACAAAATTGAAGTTGTTCTCTGGACTCTGTTTAAATGATCATGTTCTTCAAGTTAGCAGCCCTGACAATATACATGTACATGTAGGGATGATTGGAACCACATGTAATCCACTGACAAAGACATAGGGTCCACTTTGGTCTTGAAATACAGAGAGCCCTTTATTGGTACTAAGCTAAACAAAGGTGATGTGGTAAGCTTTAATGGGTTGCCGTGTGCCATTGAACTTGCCAGAATGTTCTCTCAAGAAACAACTTCCTGCCTTGCTCAACCTGTCAGGATCTCAAGTGGCAGAATCTGGCGTGGAACGCTGGGGTGAACACTTTAGAGGTGCAGCCTCTTGGTATAAACATTGAGGTATAAATATTGAAAATGTGGGATATATCTGCTTATTTGTAGAAGATGCAATGGAGGCAGTGGCGACTGCTTAAGTGATTCAAAAGGAACTTGAAAGCAATGAGCAACAGGATGTACACAAAGGTAGTTGTAACTTCAGACCATGCATGTTCTACTACTCTTAAAACCTAAAAAAAACTTCAATTAAATGTTTTTCATTTGAAATCTGCTATGGGGTCAAAAACATCGTTCGTACATCAACAATGTACATGTGGACCGTGGTACAACAGCACTTAGTTCCAATTAGTGAATGAACAGACATAAGACATATTGCAGCTTGCATGAATATTTATGTTTCTGTGTGTTGACAAATCTGAATGATGTGTGTTTCTCTCATTATGGTTTTATTTAACAAATCTCATTGGAGTCAAAGTTTAAGGAACACACCATTTTAAGATGGTAACTACATCATCACATATTAGTTCATTGTATTGACATTGTGTAATTCAAACTCACTTGTCTTTGCAAAATGTGAACAACAAAGTACCAACACTGAAAGCTGCATATTTGTTAATATGGTACAACTAAATTTCGATCAACATTATCTGGTTTAAAGTCCTGAAAACTATTCAGAAGGAAGGTTGAAGTTGAAAAAATATAGATTTCTTAAATCAAGCAACAAGATTTGGTTAAGCCTTTCATAATGCCAATCTGCTTCAGTACTGTTGCATTGTTGATCACATTGGAGAAACCAATTGGAGAATTTTATAAATTGTCTATCAACAATTCTTGTAAAATTGACTGAAAAGTATTTACATGTGTAAAAGTTATGTACTGTCCCTTTAAGCAGATAAATACAAACCAGAAACACAATACTACCTTGTCCATTTGCAGTATACTAAATCTGTCATTTCTTGTCTCACACAAACATATCGATTTCAAATGAGCCATGACTTATATGAACCTGTATGCAGGCTGCATTTTATCACCATATCCGCGTCACAATAAAATACACATAATACACGCCCTGCTGGTCTTCATTTGAAAATGGAGTACAACACCAGTAATTGGCAAAAATTGGACATGATTGATGACATTATATCAATGTAATTTGACATTAGGGAAGAAATTATATGAGTGGGTATGAAACATCATCTTATGAACCAACAAAGCCTGTAGGCCTCTCAGTGTCCCACAACAGATTGACCAGAAAATATTTACAAAAATCAAAACTGACAGCAAGTTATCTGTTTCATGATTGACAATATGAGATTGGAAAGAAATAGCTTCAGTGTGATAGGAATTTGAAGTTGGAATTATACCTAGGAATTATTTGTGTAATTTTTGCATTGTGAGATGATTTTGAGTTCTATAGTTTTGCCCTTTATTGAAGTTGAGTGATAAAGCTGTCTTGTTTTAGAGGGTCTTAAAAAACAGCATGGGAAAGGTACTTACTTCATTACCACCAGCCCACATATATGAGTAATTTTTCATATTCTACAACTTTTATGGCTGAGACATTGGACCAACATCATAGAACAGCTTCAGCAATGAAAGTAACACATTTCAGAAAAAAAAATTTGGCTTAGCAGAAAAGGTTTACCAGCCAAAAACTATAGGCCTACAACATGTGTATTGTTTGTGACTGGTCCCCTACTAATGTTTGCACTTAGCAGGGGCACTTGTCAAGTAATGTGTTCATAAGCAGCTTCAGGAAAATGGGCTAGATGATGATGAACCATTACTTTCCATACTGTCTTTCCGTAACTTTCTTTACCAATTTGTAAATTTAAATTCTGCTGTGTTTTCTATTTGATTGGATTGTTTTGGCTTTAACTTTACTGGAACTGTATTTGGAGGTATAATGCATTCTCCTGAAAAATGCTCTAAATATAATTCGTTAAATCTCTAAGGCAGAGATTTAAAAACAAGGAAGCCTCAACAGTACACAACAACTTCTCATCTAAAACGAGTCCTCCACGACACACGCAAACAGACAAGACTATCCCCAGGCCATCCCAACACACACAAAATAGCGCACAAACTCTCAACAAACTGATTCACAGGGGCTCCTGGCATAATTGGACTAAATCTAATCACCACGCCAACTACCTGCGGAGAGACCTGCAAGCGGGGCAACGAGAAACCCGCCGACTGACGGTTACACGACGACAAATTACCCCATCACATTGGGGCAATTTTCACAGTAGGGATCATGGCAGACCTGCCGCTACTGATTCGACCTGATGAGCATTGGTGAGTTTCTGTAAACTTGAAGCTGAGTGCAGCAACCGGGGAAAGTTTACTGAGCAAATAGATATGTTTACGACTATAGGAGGGCAATAAAGCCGAAATCAGAAAATGGCAAAGTGAAAGTGACAATCGTTCCAATGATAACATGGTAATATTTATCATTGGGACTGTGTTAAAAACATCTCCAACGAACTGATCTAGAGTGCACTTCCATTGGCTTCATGCATTCATACTACTACAATGTACTGAATAATGGACATTCATGTAGTGCCATCATCTGCCTAAAAGTAGGCAGTGGTTTTTCTTGATGTTCAACGAGAACATTTTTTAATGAGACGTCCCATCAAGAAGTACATTTAAGCAATGGTGTTTACAAAAGTCCCTATACTTTTTTTGCATCCCCCCTGACTGAAACACATTTGCAAAATCTGTTTCTTTCACGCACTTGTTTTTTAGAACAAAAACAATACAACACAGACTGCTCAGTTGGGATTCGAAGATGGGTCATTGCAGCAATACAACACCTACTCAGCTGGGATTCGAACCAGACTTCAGATGAGATTTGAGCAAGACTCAAGATGGGTCATTGCAGCAATACAACACCTACTCAGCTGGGATTCGAACCAGACTTCAGATGATATCAGAGCAAGACTCAAGATGGCTCCATGCAGCAATACAACACATACTCAGCTGGGATTCGAACTAGACTTCAGATGAGATTAGAGCTAGACTCAAGATGGCACCATGCAGCAATACAACACATACTCAGCTGGGATTCGAACCAGACTTCAGATGAGATTAGAGCTTGACCCATGATAGCTCTTTGCAGCAAATCAAGAATGCTTCTCATTTCTTTCCAAAATCCTTTTACTGACTAGGCCCACACATTTACACAAAAGATTGTTTTTTTTTCAACCTAATTTCCACATCAGTTCCACAATAATCACAAACAGTACAAGCAATCCATTTTCCATGGCACCATTACGAAAAAAATAGTACAAAAGAAAGCACCATGCATGCACAAAACAAAATTCATTCAAGAAACTTATGACTAATATTTTAAGATATAACCAGCGGACAAAGTGAAAATCCATTCTTTTTTATAACCTCTTAA
>JAUELU010000025.1:7488286-7502916 GCA_032357145.1 Evasterias troschelii
CTTTTCTGTTTTAGTGCCATATTAAGCTATCCAGATCAGGGCCCTGTTTCAGGGTACTTTACTTCTTGCAAGTAAAAATTATATAGTTATTAAAGTCATGTAAAAAAAAAAGAATTATTTTAATCAATACCCACACATCCAATGGAAACAACTGAACCCACAACCTAAATGTTAAAAACAATTTTTTCTAATAAAAAACTAAATGATGGAGGTCAATTTCCTGATGAGGCTAGTTTAAATGTCTTACTACATGTACTACCTGTATAAACAACAATAGCCAGCCCAGACCATATATTGCACATCATTAAACAGATTTTAAAAAGGCTTTTGACAAAACAGTACAAATAACACAGGGACAAATACCACAACAACTGGATAACATGGTATAACTTAATCCATTTGAAAGAGAGTAAAACAGGTTCTCAGAGGAGTAAAATCTATGTTTGTTTTAGTCTGCCTATTATTAACAGAACATTCTAAATTGAAAAGGTTAAATAATAAACCATTTAATAACACCTCTCTCCAACCTGCATAAATTGACATGGACGGACGCTAAAATAACTAATTTTGTTTACATGGCCTTATTTATAGTCAACTCAAACTTACCATTCTTTTTTTTAAAGAATGTCACGGCACAAAATGGCAGAGACCTTTGAGGCCTGATGTCGGCATATCAATCATAAGAAAGTAAATCACATTTGTTTTATAAAATTTACTTAGGACTGTTCATTATGCATACATTGATGATAGTGTGAATGTGATTGCATTGGTTTGAAGAATTCCAGAAATGTTGTCTGTTGGTCCTCATCTCTACTTCAAGGAATTTAAAAAGCACAAGATTTACACAAACACACAAGAGTAACTTAAGCGTTCACTTAACAGTAGCCTGTCAGTATTCTAGCATTGAGGTATGATGCACTCCAAGAAAAAAAGGTCAAAAACAAACAGAAGGAGCGGCATCTCAAAAGAGGGTCAGGCGCGCACACACTGGTGAAAACCAAACCCAACGACAAACACTAGCGTTTCGCAGTCAGTTGAATAGATGGGAAAACATACCCTGCATTGGTAGGGCATTCTTGTGCCCTCACACATAGCTCCCTGCGCCTGTGTACACCATGCATATTGTTTACCCAAGAGCCTTGCCAGTTTTTCTTTCCACGGTTTGTTGATTTAGGGTTTAGGATCTTTCTAACTGGTGCCTCTACAGTTCTTGAGCTGGATTGTGTGGGCATGTTTTTTTTCTCTAGCAAGGAACTAGGGTTTCTGCATTCTTTAGTATTTGTTCTCCCAAGCCACGGATTGAATTCTGTCCCCAGTGCTGCCACTGAGCTGGCACTTTCTGTCACTAACTTGGGAATAAAGTAAAATCATGAAATGAATTGTTATTGACTGTCCATCAAATTCAATGTAGCTCCACATTATGCTGTTTTTGGAGCAAGCATTGCGATCTTTACAAATCAGGTCTTGGTTTTAGATGCACTATTTTTTTCATACAAATTGTTAAAGCGTAAAGTACATGTACACCTACTGCATAGCTACATTAATTTATTTTAGTTCACCATATGCTAGACTTATTGGGTCATAAAGCCAAAGAAAGGACAAGGGCCCAAATGCGATATATTACGATATATTACAGGTAGAAAAAGCATATTTCACCAGCCAGCAAGTGTTATATTTCTTTGTGTATGCAGTGACAATGTTGAGATTTGGCACAAACCCATCGAATGTCGAATGGTAACCCAAGAGTGAAGTGCTGCAGTAAGCAATGCAACACCATTGAGCCCTATGTCATTATAACAATGTTATAACATTAGAGCTCTCATTAGGCGTCCTCGATTCTCATTTTTCAATAATTTGTTTTCTTTGTGTGGAGAACTGATGTTTTTAAAGAATTTTAAAAACCATCGTATTTACCAGAAAAATATAGACACTACATGTATTTGAATTTGAAGTAAGCTTGCTTAGTATTTAGGTACATGTAGGCACCAGTACTAGGGAGTACTACTGACTACAATGTCATCTTTGAGAACACCATGTTCGTGTCTCAGTCTCACTTAAACACTGATGAAGCCTTAGTCCAAAATAGTAATAAATGTAAAGTGTAGCATTGATCTCAATAAAGAGAAACATTAAAGGAAACTTTCCCCCTTGTCAATGTCACAACAATGGAGCAGAAGTTGAGTGCATTTCACTTTGTGTAATATCTTGTTTTCTTTCCCCAATGGTGAACCATCCATGAAACATTGTAGGTCTTCATCACACACAACTACATAGAAAATTGTTACCAAAGCCAAGAAGAAACAATTGAAGAAAACAACTTCTTAAGATGAACTCTTTAAAAAAATATCATTCAACCTCAATCTTAAAACTACATGAATGGTTTACAATACTCATTGCAAATATTAAACCATAATTAGAAAACAGGATTGGGTATGCCTACATGAGTAGTAGTACTTGTAGAACACATGATATGACAAAACTTGAATGACAAATACATTTATTTTTTCTTCAAAACACTGTCTTGACATGCTGTAAAAAAAGTACAAAATTAAAATGATAACGGAGCTAATTTATGATTAAGACAACAAGGAAACCATATATGATTTTCTTAATTTGTATTTGTTCTATTATTTTATTAAATGAGGCTTTCCTCCAACGAGTCCAAACATGAAACGTCTTCAGAATCTAGTAGTCATGTTGATATCATAGCCTTACAAGGCAAAGTGCAAAAAACAAACCACCACATTTTAAGACTGGGATGTTTTTTAAATTAACACAATTTCATGGTTATATTTATTATATTATTACTAAAAACTAGTAATCTTTTGAAGGAATTTACAAGAAAACTTGCATTTTCTTACAGCAAGGTATACTGCCATCTTGAAAATAACAACACATTCTCCTCTATATATACATTTGTTTTAATTCTCAAGAAGATCACTTGAATCACTATGCTTTTATGTAAAACTTGACATTGTGCTCCATAAAAGGCAGTTCTTACATTCTCAATGTAGGTCCTTAATGTATTCTTTTAAGTCTAGTATAGTACCATACATGTCAGGCAGCACTATGCAAATCTTAAATTGCATACAATGCAAATCATAAGTTGCATACAATGCAAATCATAAGTTGCACACAACCTCCCAAACAAACAAAAGCAAGCGCATTTTAAAAGGAGAGCGTCCTTCGAGATTTAGATAAAATGTTGAAAAGAACCAAATTCCATTCTAAAATACAGCCACCTAAAGTAAAACATATGTCACCATGTATATGGGGGACATATATTTACTGTATGCCCATAAGTTTATACAGTTTCCCCAGGCTAAAACTAACATTGGAAGGAACCATGACAATGACAGGCCCATTTAGCTATAACAAAGCCTTAGACAAATAACTCTATGCTGGTCCCCACTAGATCCAGTTCGATTAGCTCAAAGTTTAGTGGCATTTATCGGCAATTTCCTTGTGCAATAATATGTCATTTCCTGTTCACAATGAAATTATTTATGATCCATAAAACGGTTGATGATTTTGACAAGTGTATAATGTACAAAGAACCACCAAGACGTATGTCAAACCAATTGAGAAAGGAGGTCAAGCGGAAACTTGTGCGCAACGGTTGGAAGAGAAGAAATCCATTAAGGTTGATGGGGATTTTGAGTAAGTGTGACAGTTGGCCTAAATGTCAAATGAAGGGCGTAAGAGTTTTCATTTATTTGTTAGATTTATCTTTGGAGAGATGACATACATCACAGTCTGACTTAAAAGGTGAAACTATGGATATAGATGTGGAGGAAATGCTTTGAAAATTGTTTTGGAAAAAGTAGAATGGTGATTCTAAAGACAGATGCACAAAACTAGGCAGTTGACTTTGTTCCTTTTGGTAAGATGAAATGCTTCATACATGTACTTCACAAGTTTTGATGATGAATGGCTCGACTGTATGGAATATTTCGCCAATAATTAGGTATCCATTTTAGAACTACAAATTCCTGACATCAGATCTAAGTCAGTAATGTTTCTGTCATTCTACTAGCATTTTTATTTAGCTTAACCAAATTAAACCTAAAGCTGAATATGGAGCTGGCTAACTTGGGCTATATTGGTTTTCAAAAACAAATGGAGCAGCATGAGACGTTTCCCAATAAATGCTTATTTTTTGCGGGGTTTTCACCAACCTGTTTTCAGCAATAGTGACACACAATATGTACACTGCTGTACATATACATAAACTACATTGCCTCGTTGTCATCTTTATCAAAGTACGTGTAGATATCAGAAATTTAAATAATTAATTCTTCTCGCAAATTAGTAATTAAGTTTATGTAGTAATGTGTGCAGGACCCCAATTGAAACAAGTTTTAACTGTTTGGTAAAGAGATGTTAACAAATAATTGAAATAAGGTAACACATTTTGAAAAATACAATACCTTCTTTTAAAATTGGTGTAATTTTTAGTTTTGAAAAAAAAAAAAAAAAAACCTTTGTGAGAAAATAGAAAAACGACTTTCACCGAGCTGGTTAGGACACATAGGTAGTATAAAACAGTGAAGTACAAAATACATTACCCAAAATTATTTTAAATAATTCCAGTTTCACACAAGCAGGGACAATTATGCAGATTGGAAGTTGCCATAACATGAAATTCTTCAGACAAACAAAAACATACTTAAAGAATAAAAGCGCTTTGAACCCAGCGAGGAACATTCATCATTCCGAGTTATCATCCCAGCGTGAAATTGAGATTAAACTCATTCATGTTTGAAAGTCCCATCCCAACACAATTCTACAACACTTTCGCCTGAATTGTTTTTAAGCACACAAGACAGGAAATAAAACCAGGGGATCCACAAAATGTCGATCAACCGAACCAGGCACCGACAAGAAACTCAATTTGTAACACATGCTCCCTGCTGCTGAAATTGCTTTTTCATTATTGCAGACCATCTGTCATTTGTCTCCAGGAAAAGCTGAGAAATCATGAAACAGGGGGGAGAATTACCACCCGATTTTGTGGCATCATTCGGGATGTATAAATTACTTTGTGCTGGATTGGATGCCACAGTTCAATCACAATCAGTTTGTCGTTGCCGACTGTAATTACAGAGTGAACTGAAGTGGAGTGGGGGAGGAGGGGGGGGGGGGGCACACAGAGAGATACCTCTGCACCTCTGTCTTTCTTTCCACCTCTGTCTGGCTCAGCCAAACCTGTCAATCACATGCAATCAGACCATCATCTTGGATTACAACAGGGGCATGAATTTTTGGCAGACACACATATATATCTAGCTTCCGCTCTGATTCATGGGATTGCATCCTCCCAGTTCCCCACCCCCCTTTTCTGCTCTTTATGGCTGCTCTGATTACACAGGTCTTGGTCCCGACCAAGGAGTCTGATCCAGCATCTCCATCGTCAAGGGATTTCTCCCCTCTTTTTGTCGGCATGGGACAAAAGCTGGTTAGCGGGCTGGGGTTGTGCGCACAAAGACAGAGTGTTATCAGGAAACGTGGCCCCAGGCTCATTTCTTTTCGCAGCCTGTGTCTGGCCTAGCTGGCCCTTTTGTGTTTGAAATGATTGATGGATGTCACAGTCAGAGCAAGATTTCTCCATGGAATTCCCTTTCTTTTCAAGAAATCTTCACACCAACATTTTCCTTTTGTGAAAGGTCCATCAACTTTTTCTTGCAACTTATTGTCACGATTTAAACTCTGAAGGAATCCAATAAGCACAAGTCTAGAGAGGAGCCCAAGTTTAATGGTCAAGTATAGGCTATTGGGATGGACAGGGGGGGGGGGGGTTACTGGAACTAAGCCCCACAATATGGCAATAGTCTTTGAATACCCATGAGAGACTGGCTACATTTTCTGCTCAGTCAAGCAGCAAGGTTTGAGTCATTCTTGCTTGGCTTGGTGTACTTTTGGTGGTTGTAAGCCTCCCATAAAAAATATTATCATCTAGATTCGGAGGATAAACTTACACCTAGTACATTTTGGGACTGGTGCAATAATCAATGGAGCATTACTAAACCAGGGATCAAGTCGCTGCGCAGAATTTGTAAATCTGATCATGTGTATGGAGTGCCTACATGTACATGTACATATGAATTGTACAGCACATGTATCGCTCTGTGAATGGGACATAATTCAATCAGACATGTGGACCTGCTTAGTGCATTTTCCTGTACAAAGCGGACCAATAATGCGTTCATGGTTGCCATTTAATAATTAAAACTGATTCACCAATCATGCCAAATGAGTGTGCCAATCTGTCACACACCTCAACAAATGAGCACTTCTTATTATTTCCGTGTGCCGGGGTAATCTACACCCTTCCAAGGTGCAAAGTACTTGATTTGCAGCCCTGCTGCTGTAATGCATGCAGTTCACATATCAATCACTCTTTGTTCAACACAACCGGCAATATTATTCCACAAGAAAATCGGTTATGATAAATTGAAAAGAAACCTCTATCTAACTAACAAAACAATTTGTTGAGTATTTACATGTACCAACCTACGACCTACCAGTAACTTTTAATTTATGTTACAGTTTTTAACTTAAACTGAGTAAGATGAAATTGGTTTGTAGGGAAACTAAATATTACATATGAGTGGGGGTTGATGCCATCACTCCACCTTAATTTGAGTTCTTTATGCAAATTAAATTAGGGTTAAGGCAACACAAAAAATACCTGTGATAGCAAATTACTAATAAAACAGTTGTATTGTTAAAAAGCTGCCAATGATCCTCGGGAGGCAAGTCACCTTCACATAAATGAGCAGGGAAAAGACTCCTTGAACACTAAACCAGCTACACATCAAGCTACACACATCTTGTATTTTACTTTCCTGGTTCTATGTGTGACTCTAATAACTTTTATCACCCTTGTTCAATCTCTTCTATCACTGATAATAACTCTGGTAGTTTACATAGCAAGGGCTGTGTCAATATTCTATTGTCCATTTTACAGTAGCTGACCATTAAATGTGTGATAACTACAGATGATAACACAAAATACACAGATAAAATGCAAGTCTCTGCAGACTCAGAATTATTTGTATGATTTGTTTTGGGGTAATTGTATTTTTTTTTGTGGACAGTCAAAAGTCTCTCTGTGGATTGCACTTTTGCCAACATTGTGAATATATTAAAAACAATCATGCTTACATAAATGTATGAAACTTGTATTGTATTTGGACAAAAAACTCACATGAAGTATTCCCATTTTAAAATGTTACGCCAATTTAAAGTTCTCATATTGAATACATACGCTGTACGTTACAATTATACTTAAATCTTTAATTTCCCGGTGGGTGTATTAGGCCTATGATACTATTTTTTAAATGCTTATTTTTGTTTAACTGGTCCAAAATAGGCTGCTAAAATTGGACTTCTCACAACAGCAGCCATAAGAGGATGCAGGACCATAATGTGACTACTCAAATCTTTTTAAAAGGAATTTCAGCAAAGTTTATTCTTTGATACCATCCTGCAACAAGGTAAAAGATACAAAGGTAGGCCTAGGCCTACTGTACATGTTTTCAGAATTTACATTTTTTAGCTAATAGGCCTACTGCTTTTTAAAATCATTTATATGTATTGAATGCTGAACTTGTTGGACCTATTCTTCATTCAAACAGAAAGACTAAACCTTTTGGGGTTCATAACCACTGTATGAGCATATCTCTATTGCAAATCAAGAAATAAATCTGAGTCATCTGTTCAAATCTTGTGTTTTACCAGTTCTACTTGTTCTACTTGCAATGTTGTCAGTGAAATGCTACACACTAATTCATGTCCATGTGTAAGCTGTAAAAACCAAGACAAACTGCCACTTACTGTATAATGAGTTACGCGAGTATGAAGAAAGCCTATGGGTAAATGAAAGAGGCCTAATACTTTTAACTTACACGTTTGATCTTCCCTCTATGGTGTATCCTTTACAATTTGAAGTGTACTGTTTCAAACACAGATGTGGCCGGTATCGACCCAAGTGCACAGATCCAGATCGGATAACATGGTCTGGCAGTAGGAATCGTGCGTCCGCCCGTGATTTGAGCGCACGTCACCAGAGATTCCCAGGGAATATAGGTTAATCAATTGAATAATGTGAAAAAACACACCATAAAAAGACCAGTATCTTAAAGTGTACAGAAAATGTGACTTGGGGGCCTTATAAACGATTGGAAATTTTATTTTTTTGGTGCCGGATTGCAAGTTCAGAGCACATGATAATTAATATATTTTTTTCCAACAGCAGATCTTATTGGTAATTGTATGGCTTTCAAGAGCCAAAAAGGTAGATATATACACATGGCCCTTAGGGCAGAAAATACATGTTTTTGTTAACTATATCTTACCAATTTTCCCCCCAACTTTTTAGAGAACTAATTAATTTGGGCACTCAGGTTACATTTCAAGCAATGCCCTGGTTGGTACAATATTTTTTAAACATTCAGGCATGAGAATAGACGATGAACAAAAATCCGGAAAAAATCTTACGCGAAAAATGCATGTCCGAGTTTGTGCATGTCCGGAATTTGGGCAAGTTGACTCGGGCGTCAGCGCCGCACTCGGTGAACCTCTCGGGCGTTATTAGGACCATAGATGTGACCATGGAGGGCTCCATGATGGGACATTTTAATAGGTGGAAAATACTTTTACAAAAGATTAAATCAAACATATGTTGTCTAAAAACACAAAAAATACAATGATCTTCCGAAATAATCCACGAAAATATGAACGAAGCAGTCATGTTTTTGTTTAAAAGAAATTTTGATTTTTGGGGGTCTTTATACCCATGCTTTACCTGTGTTAGTGAATCATTGGGTTAAGTGTTGCCCCCTTTTGGACATTGAAAATTGTTCTCCATACACCTTTTAGTATCTCCAAGATTATCCTGACAATTTACAAACCGAATAATTTTGGAAAAATAATGTGAGACATCAACTCAAACGTCAACGAATCTCCTCACATGTGTGTGACGCACACTCATTGCATGTATTGTCGCAAAGTTTTTGTCGTAAAGTTTTGTTCAATGCATAAAAATACCACCAGCCAAAAACACATTAACCAAATCGAAGAACTGGCGCTTTTGCCTATAACCGTGGGTAGTGACGACTGGTGAAAAAATTCCAACGATTCGCGGGCACACAAAACACCGTGCATTGGTGAAAAAAACAGAATTTGGAAAAATCCCGAAGATTCTCAAGCCTGAACATTAGTCCTGATATGAAGGCAACATCAATGGAATTTTGTAGCATCAGCACAAACTCTCAGTTTTAATTACATTGAATTTACTTTACTTAAAACTATTACTTGGCATAGTTCTTAATATAAAACCTGTATTTTGATTATTTAGGCCTAAATGTGTAGGCCTACATGTTGGTGGTGTCAGGTCAAGTTAAAACTAATTTAATCTTATATGTAGACATATCCTGTGTGTGACACCTGAACAGACACTGACCCAATATTGAGAAAGACATTAGCCTATTATTGGTAGAAAAGGGTGGAAATGGGGCTGGGGTCACACCACATAAAACAAATTATATGGTCAGCTCTAATGCACCCAATACACTTTTGCCTAAAGGCACACTCTATGCAAACTACCAGTATGGCCTTTTGTAAGCAAAATTAATACCACTTTTGTCACAGTGCATGTATTAACTATTATATTGCCACAAACGCAAGCAGTCACAAAGATTTATTTGTGGTAGAGTAAGAAGCAGGTTTTAGTTTGGGCAATCATCAGGAAATTGTTGATCAAGCTGAATTTGACATTTAGTACAGTAGGTACAGTTCCTTAACTGTCGTGTGAGGTTTTTTGTTTAAAGTCAGAAATATTGTCAGAAATCTGATTTAATGTGACCCATTCTCTTTCTTCGGTGATTTAATGTGACCCCATTCTCTTTCTTCGCATGTCATGAAAGATAAGCACATAGGCCTAAATAAGTTGTATGAAATGATGACAAAACATCCAACCCCTTGGGTTTTTGACAATTTTAGCACTTCCAAAAACAACTCTTATTAAGTTTGTATACCGACACAATACAACAATGGTTGGGTTTGGTCAGAACAGGTTTGTTTCCAGGGCACGACCGTACTCCCATAATTGCTTTCAAATCAATGACTGCAGTTTAAACACGTTTCTGATTTGTTTCCAAATTGCACCCCTATAAATTGTTTTAAAAAAGGAGGGGGGAGGGACTGTGTCCTGATTTGTTTTATTCACTTATAAGATGCTTAACAGACAACTAGTGAAAGGAGCTCTATGAGGACAATGTGAAAAATAAAACAACAAAGCTACATTGCGGACCTTTACTTTTTGAAAACAAACAACCTAGATCTACATATTTATATCTGGTCAATTCAAACCAATCGTGCACAACTGTGCAATGTACATGTAGGTGTTACTCCTAAAAGTAGGTTACCAAAACAACAAATTTTAATCAAAACCCTCCAAAAAGGGTGAGCAGCAAGCAGGACAGACTTTTCCTCCTCCACAAAACAAAAAGACCAGGATTTATTATTTCAAAGCACATGGCTGTCCCTCATATTATTAACACCATGCCATGTGCACGTGAGTTGGGTCTATTTTGATCTATTCATGTACACGCTGCATGCACAGACCCCACAACAAAAGAACACAAATAACTGTGCCAGCTAGTTTTGTTTTGATAACCAATGTTAAACCTAGAGGGGGGCTGCAGTGTATGAAGTCTTTGCATTTGGAGTAGTGCACTGCACAGGCAGTGCCAACATCAACCAGTATTTTGTTAGTCCGTTGACTCGTGCAGTTTCTTGCAGTCTCAGGCTAGTAGAAAAATACCTCTGTCGAGTTGAAGGTCTTAAAGTACATGCATTGAGCATGAAATTGTGTGAAAAGTTATGTCCAGAAGGAGTTTTGTATAAAGATGTACAGTATTAATTTTCAAAAGACTATAGCATGTCCAAATCAGTACAAGTTTCCTCAATGGATGCTCAAATTTTCTGGGAAAAAAAACTACTGCAGATTTGCTTCAGGATTGGTTTTTCAAATTGTTTGACATAATTCAGTTGCCCAATATCAAAACTTTCAAGCCCAAATCTTTTTAAAAGTGACTGTAGTAAGTATTAATCCAACTTTAAATTGAGTTAGTTTTATTTTTAACTCAGAAAAAAGTTACATGTACAGGCCTACTAAATAAAACATTGTACTTTCCCTTCAAAAATCATTTGGTTTTAATTCAAAATATTCATCAGCCATTTTGAAGTATGGCAGAAACATAACTACGGCACTATAGTATATTAGGTTGGGTAAATTTGTCTGCACTTCTCCTATAGTGTCCACCATAATCTCAAAAAGGCTATTGAAGTAAAATACTGCTACCATAAATAAAAAGTAAGCTAATAAACCTCCTCTTGTTGGTGGTGCTTACTAACTTCTGCACAAAATTATTTGCTGTTTAGCTGGAAATTAGATTACGAAATATTATTCATCCCCCTAAAAAATTATCATTGTTGTTTGACGGTTCATCGAGTTCAGCCTTTAAAAAAAAGAGTAGTTTACTGTAAATGTTTACAGCCTTTTATTTAGTGAGTCAATGTCCACAATAATATGGCTTGACAGATCACTTCATTGACAATGTATATTGCAGCAAGCAGCCAAATCAATAGTGTAATCACCCAATTTAGTCACAAATACATGTAGCACAGATCCTAATAAATAAAATTTAACCAATTGTATTTGCCTGATTTTGACCTGTTTTTAACACATTTTGATTCTCATTTTAGCAAAGAGTGGTATTTTGTAGAATCAATTACCTGATCACATGATGCTTGGCAGGCAGGGTGGCTTCTAACTCCATGACAGCATTCTGGATCTAGTTTTGATGAAAAAGAATAATAACAACAATAATATTACACCCCAAAAATCCACTTCTTTAACCTAGAGGACAATATAATATTTGTTTTTTGAAGAGTAAATTAGTTTTATCCTCTATTTCTTAACAAGCACACACTCAAACCAATCAACCTTTGAAAGATACGTCAAATATTTTATGGAGAAAATACTGATGAAAACCTATAAATGTGTTCTGGGATTTTTTGCACGTTGGTTTCTGGTACAAATTTTGGCAATCAAAGTAAGTGGCAGTCAAAATTGCTGCCATTAAAACAAGCAATATGCAACTTTGACTGTAATTCAGTATTTTGACTGACATTCTGGAGGATTGGTACTGGTACATGTATGAACTTCTAATCAGATAGTCCTTTATTGAAAGTTAATGATTTTTTCTCTTCATAATTATCAAACCTGTAGCCTATACAAAACATTTTTTTTATGACTTGTTGTTTTACAGAAAACAGGATCAGGTATTTTGAAGGAAAGTCAAGGATAACAACTGACTATTTTATTATTTAAACTACTTTCTTATTTCGAAAATATATTTGTACATTATAAAAATAATGTTGATATGAAATATTGGCCTGTTTTAATTTGTCTTCATTTGCACCTCATATTTTAAATTGAATTAAACCAGACATATAATAATTAAAACAATATTTTAGTTCTGCAGAGTGAAACTGGTTCGCTTGACTGGAGCATACGCCTGTTTTTCTTTGGTGGTCTTGAAATTTTTTATTTATTAATTTTTCTAAACTCTTCAACTACATCCATGTTTTATTATTGTTGTAATTATATGGGCATCTATAGACAAGACTGAGTAGGCCCCTAATTACTTTTCAACCAATTCAAATAAAAAATGTGGCTCTTGTTAACCTTAGCTTTTGTTCATTCATGCTGCATTGTTTTTAGGACTCCTTCAAATACCACAAACTCTTTTTTCCAAAATTCACATATTCTTCTCTTGAGAGAGGCCTTTGGCAGTACCTTTGAGCTCCATGTATTGAGTTTAAATTATTTTTGAATGTTGACTGCCTTTACAACACAAGACCAATTAATTACTAATAAGAGAACATACTAATGCTTAATGGCCTACTGCAGAAATAAAACCCCTTCCATCCAGTCAGTGAACGATCGAACCCCACATCCGTTTGTTAACAGAAAATATTTGTACAAATTGAAGCACAAAGCTAACGGTGTTACCAGAGGTTCTCATGAGGTTCTACTGACTGACACTATGACACCGCTGTTTATGTTTGTGTACACTCCATTCGTTGCAGACGACACACAACACAATCTCTAAATATTAGGCATTGCACCACCAGGATGCCGGATACCTAAAACTAAACTAAAACTAAAAGACAAAAACAACTTCTTGCATTTTCTTACCTTGAGCAAAAACCACGGACAGGGCAAAAATCCAAACCAGAGTTAGAAAACCAGACTTCATCTTTCAGTAGTCGTAGATTTCCAAGCTGGTTGAACGTTCATACTTGCTGTCCCTCACGCTCGATTGAAACGCTTCTGTACTTTTAACTGGTTTTATCGCTGGTTTGGTTTGTCTGCAGCATGCAGACTACACACACCGTACACACACAACTGGCATCAATGAAGAACTCTTGGGCGCTTTATTGAGCAGAAATGAAAAACTGACAAGCAGTAACTTTTACTGGTAAAGTGCATTTGTGCATGAATTCACCGACGACAATCTCAGCCAAAAAGCGCCCAAAGAGTCGCACACTCACACACTGCCCCAAAAACAGTGCACTGGCTGGCCTCTTAGGAATTGCCGGTAGTTTTGTCGGCGTTCACCCCTCTGAACGTGATTACCATTCACCACCTTTATCGTGGAACAAGCCTCCGGAAATGTTCTCCGGTCCCCGATTGACGATCTGGCGTGCGAGGTTAAATCGTGCGTCAATACCAATTTGTGGCAAACTTCGGTTGAGATATTCTCTTCCCGGGGAGTGCAATTTCCCAGCAATCATTCCCGAGTTCTCTCACAGCTGGAGTCGCATAACGCAGGGCGAGCAACCAGTTCAAAGAACAGCCAATTGCTGAATAATAGGCCATAATCACCTCTCGTTGAAAAGTGGCCCAATCATTATCATCGATTTCTTCATCTCTTGGGGAAAGCTAATTGCTAGAATACATTATCCTATTATTGGGACCGCCTGCCCGTTAGGATCCAAAACATTTGACGGTGGAACTCTTTTACCGCCTTACTTATGAAAGATCGGACAAAGTTTGAGCAAATTTTATTTTCTTATAACTGACACTATTTGCCGACTCCTAATGGGTTCCCATGGGTGTGTGGTTCCTAATAAACTAAGGGTGCCAGAACCTATTCAAGCTGACACAATAACAAGACCTAAGTGTGACAGCTTTTTTATTGCTTGCTATGCAGAGCGATCCCGTACAATACAGCAAATTGAATGAGGTCTGAGACGGTTCAGCCAGTTATTATGTCACCAACCTTGAGGCCCCTCCCCTGTAATTTACTGGGACTCTAGTCGGCCATAATTGGTATCAGGGGACACGGTGGTTGTCCTTCAGTAAGTACATGAGGGCAATAAGCCGTGATTGGGCTTTGTAACTGCTTTGTAGTGGCAAACCTTGCACCATTCCAGCCTCAGACTTCACAGAGAAACTTGTAGGCAAACATTTTTCGAAAAAATAACAACAACAACAACAACAACAACAACAACAACAACAACAACAACAACAACAACAACAACAACAACAACAA
>JAUELU010000025.1:7517393-7529396 GCA_032357145.1 Evasterias troschelii
CCCCTGGGATACTCAAGTAGCCTAGGATACCCCTGGGATACTCAAGTAGCCTAGGATACCCCTGGGATACTCAAGTAGCCTAGGATACCCCTGGGATACTCAAGTAACCTTGGATACCCCTAGGATACTCAAGTAGCCTAGGATACCCCTAGGATACTCAAGTAGCCTAGGATACCCCTAGGATACTCAAGTAGCCTTGGATACCCCTGGGATACTCAAGTAGCCTTGGATACCCCTGGGATACTCAAGTAGCCTTGGATACGCCTAGGCTACTCAAGTAGCCTAGGATACCCCAGTAGTATTGGCTCAGTTCATGAAGAACTGAATTCAACTTGTTGTTTCTTACCCAAGGGTTGTTTCTATAGGCAATTGTACTTTACAAGTTTGATTTCACTGATTTTGTTTCTGTTTTCAGGATAAGTTTCTTGTGGCTGCAGAAGAGATCAAGCGTCTTAGTAAAATGCCTGACAACCAGGAGTTGCTGGATACATACAAGTATTACAAGCAGGTCACTGTAGGGGACTGCAATACTGGTAAATATACATTCTCATATCTGAAAACATATGTAGAACTGAAGAAAAGGCAGGGAATGTATAGGAAATTACATTTCAAAATGTAAAGTAATAAACCACAAGGGAAACTGACCAGACTGGGTAGATTTCAGTCAACTTTGGGTTAAAAGAAATAAAAGGTTGACTAGAGTGCGAGAGCGGTAGCTCAATCTGCAACTTCCGGATTAACATGCCAGTGTTCTACCAACTGAGCTATCTAGCCCTTATTTTGGCAGTCTCCCTATTTTGTCAATATCTTTGTACAGCCCCAATCTCAAAATGTACATGTACTTGACATTTAATAAAGGGAGCGGATTACATACAACTGAGTAACAAAGTGATTACCGATGCAAGTTGCCTGGTCAGAGCAGCAAGATTTAATGGGTTTTTGTAATTTCAATAAACTCAAAAGATTTAGATTCCTTTCTTACAACTTCTTTTTCTTAGTTTACAATCATGTCAATAAAGAGCTTTTGTCCTAAATTTAGTTTTCCTAAGTGTACTGCCCTGACAGCTAACCTAAAACCTGTTAACCTCATAAGATATGTTGTCCTTTTATAGATGAAACATTATTATACTCTAACATGAAAAGTTTAAAAACAGGGAGGACAAAGAAAGTGGCCACAAAACTTTAGTTCAAAGCATAAATCAAACACTTCTTTTCCTCACCCTTTTTCCCGGCAGGTTGAATTGTCTCTATTTGTAGCGACTCGTAGTTTGTTTGTTTACTTAATTTGCATATCCATTGATTTGACTGTCAACACAGATAGACCTGGTATGCTGGACTTGAAGGGTAAAGCTAAATGGGACGCATGGAATAGTATTAAAGGTAAGTTATGCTCTTAATTCATAACTATCCCAGACTTATAAGTCGCATACCTGTCATCCTAGCTGGTTTCAAATGAATTGTTCAGGATCGGTTGATAAAGTTATTGCCCAAATCACCTGGGCCCAATTTTATGGCTCTGCTTACCAAAGAATCTGCGCTTACGGAAGCAGGGAATTCTGCCCTTACGCCAAGCATATTTCAAGGGTTAGCAGGGAATTTTTGCTTTTCCGCTTGCGTAGTCCACATAACTAGGCATTTTACGCTTACAAAGCTAGCGCAGAAATTTGGCGCTTGCTCGGTAAGCGGGAGAATGGTGATTGCAAGCGCTGAATTCGGTGCTAAGCAGAGCCATGAATATTAGGGTCCATTTGTGGGGTGGAAAAATTTAATTCAAATCTTATCTATAAGAAGCTACTATTCTCACTGAATTAATATTCCAGATATCATAGGTCTGTCCTTTTTGTGAAATTGTTCAGCTCTCAATGTTAAAAAGTTATTATTGTTTTAATTTCTTTTAAACGTGCTTGTCACATGTGCGCTTATATGTACACTGGCATGTAAAAAAGACGCATGATACATGTAGGTTTTGTTGATGAACTGTGTTTAAAGTTTGCTGAAATGTTTAACATTGAGCATGTTGAGAGCTGAATTATTTCACAAAAATGTAGATTTATGAGGAATGTCTGACATCCAAAACCCAGTGCCCCAAAATATGAAATGTTTATCGTGTGAGAATAGTAGCTTTTCACAGGTAAGATTTGAATTGTGGAGCTCTGAATCTTTTCCACCCTTGAAACAGATCATCATATTTAGAACTCTGTATCTGTGTACAGGAGATAGGAAGAGTCCTACATACATAGGGCTAATGTCTCCATGGGTTATACAGTGTAGTGGGGTGTGACTCCCTAGTGGTGATCATGGCAGACAGTAGTTGCATGTGATATTGATGTAAGGGTTTGATAGACTTGTTTGGACAGAATCTCCTGATGTGGCATTTTGCCACAATCCACCCCTCCACTAGTTACCTCTTCATGGCCCATTCAAAGGACAAAGCAATTATGGTAAAGTACCTTGCTCAAGGACACTTGCTCAAGAAACACCAGAGCTTGAGTTCAGTGCTCAAATTGTGATAAGCTACTGGCCAGAACATGGGAGTTGAGGTTAATATGTACAGTTAGAAATAGTTTATGAAAGGCATCTTTTGGTAACAGTCATGATTTTCTAAGGATGGACCATTTC
Organism: Evasterias troschelii; assembly: GCA_032357145.1. Lineage (NCBI taxonomy): Eukaryota > Metazoa > Echinodermata > Asteroidea > Forcipulatida > Asteriidae > Evasterias > Evasterias troschelii. Next base: position 7,520,013 of record JAUELU010000025.1, read on the forward strand.
AAGCCAATTTTCCTCGGAAGGATTGGTACATGAACTTGAACTTTTTGTTAATTCAGTTTTGGATGACTCCATTCATCTTTATCATCTTGAAATCTGAAACAAATTCCACACACCATACTTGTCCATGTTTTATTTTGATTTTGATAGGAATGGCTAAGGAGGAAGCTGACCGGCTATATGTAGAATACGTGGAGAATTTGAAGAAAAAGTATGGCCTTTCAGCCTAATTTGTATCCTGTTGTAGGTTTTTAAATGAAAATTTGTTTAAATTTGTAAATGTTTTAGTTGTAGGGATAAGAACAAATTGAGTAGAATTTTGAAGCTGCTTGTCATGCATTAAACTACATGTATGGGCATTCTGTACACAACAGACATTACTGTTGAACAGCGTCACAATCCAAATGGCAGATGTGTGTTTGTAATAAGATTTGAATGCATTATTCCTTTGGTCAGCATACATGGATGCGATTGGGCAATGCACCGAATGCACGAAGGGGCAGAACAATGGAGTGTCCAGTTACAGGGGTTGTGTAGTTGACTGTTTTTCTTGTGTTATGTAATTTCAGTCTAGACTATTATTATGTTTCCCTTTGAACAGCTGAAAGAGTAACATTACAGGAAACTTTAAAATTCGACTATGGCTCAATGATAATTTTTGCGACAACAGTCTAGACAGTTACAATATTTGTCAATGAACAATTTAATCAAATTATGAATAATTCACATAGAGAGTAAAGCTGCTCTTTACTCAACCCGAGGCCAAGTCAATAATCCAACAATGTCAAGATTGCATGTTTGTTTCATAGCTTGAGTTATCACTTTAAAAATTATACACAAGTTTTGAGAATTTCTTTATGAGTAGTCAATGTGACGTGAAGTTTAATTGTTTCGTGAAAAACCTTTTCATTTCTTGTTTTGTGAAAAACATGAAAGTATTCTTATGTAACTTTACATGTTATAATGGGAGGTAAATGCTTATAAGGTGTCACTTATAGGATTAGTTGAAACTATTATGATTCAGGATCAATATCAAAGTGCTGCTTAAGTAAACAACCTATGCTTAGCAGAATGGGTTACCATGTAATATGCATTGTATTGTACAGTGCTGTGACTGGTTCTCTGCTAAGTTTTGCTTAGCAAACTATCTGGTTAACTGTGCTCACAAAGTCTGCATCTGAAAACCACATGTTTACCTAAATTTGTATAAAACCAGTAGGCACTTCATTTTACAACTTTTATCATCAGAGTTTCCAAATTTTGTTACATTGTAATTAGTACAGGTCAATTATGTTTGACATTTTTAATGGATTTTTTTATAACGGTTCAATTAATTATAGCTGTTTGTCACCATAAACATTTGGAATAAATATATTGACATAAAAAATGTGATTGAAGAATCATTGTTGCTCTGTCCTTCATCAATAGATTTTCTGTACATGAAATTAAACTTTCAGAAAACAAATGAATTATATTGTGTAAAACGTCCGATACAATGAGTCAATACAAAATTGAGTTCCCATTTGTTGTTGCCTTTGCCACAATGAAACCCTCACTCGACAAGGGAAAGAAAATAAAGATTCTCATTACTAGTTTTGGCGTTTGTTGTGTTAGAAGAGTAGGCACGCACTGTGATTCACACAACCTTGGCTGTGAACCACAGCATGCTGGAATCTCAGTAGACTCTGACTTATCTTGACTGGTCCCCCGTCTTTATTTGCAAGGATAAAGACATGCCTTGGTTTTACAAGCCTAATGATTTCATTGGATAAAAGATTTCATTGGGTAAAAGTGCTGTGATGCAAGCTTTCCATATCTGTGTTATGATTGGTTTGAGGTGATGTAATTTATCAGCTTGCACTGTCGGTCGTCACTGTGCATCAATTTTTACATCATGTAGTGATGTTTTTTTTTTCACTACGAATCTACGTATGAAATGAATGCGAGGTCAAAGGTACCTCTAGCAACATCCTGTTTGGTTGGTATCTGGCTTTATTCACAAGCCTCAAAGTGTGACGTCAGGGCCCAATTTCATGGAGCTGCTTAAGCAAAAAATTTGCTTAAGCACAAAAATAGCTTGCTTATTTTACACATGTTACTGACCAAAATTTCATGCCTTATACATTGCTTGTGACTGGTATTTAGCTGTTGTTTACTTAGCATAACAATTGAGTGTAGTCTTGGCCGGTAGTCTGATTTTACTAAGCAATGATTTTTTTGCTTAAGCAGCTCCATGAAATTGAGCCCAGATGTTCAGGCTAGGCTATGACTTACCGGTACGTCCCATTGAGCCAAATATAATGTTGAGCAATGGTTGCGGCCTATTCATTTTTGTGTGCCACATTTGTCAAAATTTGGAAAGGGATTTTACAAGGCAGGTTTTCCCCAAAAATTAGTCTGTTAAAAAATATTTGCAGATAAACATGTCATGTGCTGTGTACAGGTCAAACAAAACACGAGAGAAATTCACAAATATATTTACATTTTTATTTCTACATAAATTCACATGCAATATGTACATTTCATTTGGCTCTGTCGATGTTTACCAATAATTGTGTAACAGAATTTTCAGAATATTACAAATCATTTTCTCTTCTTTTTTTATATAAAAAAGTACTTACAATTCTATTTTAAATCAATGTGAAACTAAATTATTTCTTGAGTGGAATGGAAGGTGATGTTATTTTTGATGTTAACCAAGAAAAATTACGTTGAAAATAAGTTGGAAACCCTCCACAACCACACCCAGTGTTGAATAACTGCAGTCAGAGAGAGAGAGAGAGAGAGAAGAGTTTTTGGTGACAGTGCCCACCTCTCCAATACCCATAGTTCACTGCAATGTCAAAGAAAGAAAGCATATTCCTGATGCGTGTTATTAGCCCTGGTCACCAAGTATTCAAGCCCAAACTGCAGTTTATATGTTTCTGTATGTAAAGAGAGGAGTGAATTCGTAGTTATACAAACAAATATAAAAACAATTATGCCCTGAAAATATTCTGTATTGTTTTACAAAGTTTTTTCTTTGTTTTCAAGAATGGCAAAGCTTTTTTCAGCCAAACTTTTAGATTTCAACTTTTGTCAAAAACTGAAATGGAGAAAAACTTTGAGAATAACAATACCATGTACCCTCTCTCTAGACAATGTCAGTTTTCATCTCAAATTTTGACATAAAAGTGAGACTATGGCTTTAATTGCAAACATCCTTCAGGAAAACAGAGGGAAGGATAGTTTGACAAATGCTTCAGACTGCAATTTTCAATCTGCACTAGAAAATGCCACTTTTCAGTCTAAGATACAAGCACCCTCTTTCCTCAGAAGTAATCACCACAGGAGCATCCAATCTCCAGCAGCACCCAGTAAGGGCTTATAATATATATTAACCTCTCACCTCAATTACACACACACAAAAATACAAATTCATCAATATTAATCTTATTCAATATTAAGTTGTACACTTGTTGGTCAATCAGCCTGTGAAATCATTACATGTATATTCATCATATGTAAATCATGCCCACAGTTTTTTAGTTTAACATTAATAATTAGTTAGTTTTGATCAATGCATTTATTGATCATATTGATAAGAATTTCAGTTAGGATATAGTGGGAGGGGCTTCCTTAAATGTGGACCCCACAGCTGTGAGAAATGTTGCACACAATACCCAATACTCGACTGAATTGAAAATGTCCTATAAACTGGCACTTAAAATGAAGGATCTATAAGCAAAGTATGACTATCACAACTGTCCAATGTTGCAGAAGCTGATTGCATACTCGGCAAAAAACGCATGTTGAAATAAATGCCAGTTAAAGACAGTGTAAGTCTTGTATATAGTGATAATGTTGGCAACCATGGGTTCCCAAGTCCATTGCTTTAATATGTGACAACATTATTGTTCACCTTTATGGATCTAAAAGTTTAAATAAGTGCATGACTGCACCCAGTATATGACTAACAAATGAGTGGTGCAACAAACTCATTGAGAACAGGCATGGAAGTATCCTTTTTAGTGACTGTGAAACTTGCTTATTGTTTATGCATTTATTCTTAAAGTAGCATTTTGAACGCAAAATATTCATTGATGAAGTTAGCCCTGGTTCTTCAAGGATCTCTAAACACCATCAGTAAATATACCATCATTTTTATGAAGAATGTTCATGTTACAGGTTACAAGGATGTGACATAGCAAGCTATGAGTAATGTACAATACATTCTGTTAAGTTATTCTACCTGACCAGCAATCATATTCAGCCATCGTAAAGTGTGTAGAATCACTCAGTTAGCCAATTTGGTTTATCCTGCAGTGTGTGGTTCATTTAAACATGTTCAAAAGACCAGCCAGAATATGCAAAATGTTTGTCTTTTACCTTTTTACAGAGTCACAAGTTAATGTCAAATATTATTATTTGAATAACTTTGAACTGATAATCTTCCTTTTTATGGCCAAACACCATTTTCATGAAAATAAACATTAAAAGTAGTTATATTTTACCTTAATAAAAATTATTCAAGCCACAAATAGGTAAAAAAAGTATAAAATTGTTCTCAAAATTATGCAAAAGAAATAAATAATCTTTCCGAAAGGCACATCTCTAAAACTGAAATGATGACAAACAGTATTGTTAAAAAACAGATAAGCTGAAATGAAACTGCATTGTAGCAAAGCACAACTAATACTTCTTCATTAAAATGACACATAATCACTTCTTTACCAATTGATAGTGCAACCAAAGTATGTATCATAAACAAGGTTACAAGGTTTTATAACACTAATAAAAACCCCAAATAAAGGAGGGTTATGCAAAGTTAAAGCATACTATTAAACAGTAAACCAAGTTATCACAGTAAACCAAGTTATCACAAGGACTAGTTAGATAATCAGGTAACCGGTTAATATAACCCAGGCAATATTTGGTAACCACCAACCTTCTAATGAATTCCTTATTTTGGTGAAATTTAAAAGTACTTCAAACTGCATTATTTGCTAAAGTGACTGGTCTTTGTACAAACTGTGCTCAGTGTTTTTATTGGCTTGACTTCATAAAGCAATAAGATTCATTTTAAGATAAACTATCAGTGCTGAGTATTACCATGATGTGTAGTGAGCATCACACATTGCTTAACAGTTAAGACTGATAAACATATAAGAACAGTCTCAATTCTTTGTGAAATCTGCTAAGATTGATTTTAACTGTAAATGAATCTTAATTACTTGGCAAAGTGTGATGTCACAATGCAAATCTTTATGATAATACTGGCAACCCATCTTAAAGATGAATCTTAATGCTTTGTGAAATTGACCAAATACTCATAATGATCATATACAATTGGACAGCAATCCTTATTTCAAAGACAGAAATTTATGTTAAAAAGGCAAGAAGGAGACACACTTCTACTGTATTTTCACGCTGTAGGTAACTTTGTTTTTACGGGTAACTGATTTGTTTTACCAATTCTTTCTTGGAAAACTAATATTTGTAGATTGCACTTTGTAGCTGAATACAACGTTACTCTATTACAGAGACTTCCCATATTTACTAAAAGTAAGTCATATATGATGACCAAGGATCAATGGAGACTTTAGAATGCTAGGAGTCAGTAGTCTTAAACATAGCTCTGAGCATGCGCTAATTTCCAAGAACAATGGATTTACCTGCCGAGTCTGCTGCCACCTAGTGTCCCCAAACTCTACTATTTTCTAGAGTTGCTACAAAGCAAGAGATGAGTCTCTTAAGTATTCAATTGGTGGGGAAAAATATAAAACTGTTTCTTTAGACATTCAAAAATGCACAACTAATACCTGCTAAATACATCAACCAAAGCACTATATAAAATAGGTTGGTTGAGGGAACCTTAGTTTAACTGTAATACAGGGTATCTGTGGTATAAACATCACAACAGGGACGCAAACCATGGATGTAATATGGGGTTTCTGTGCTGTAAACATCACAACAGGGACGCAAACCATGGATGTTTCAGGAGCTATCTGTGCATGCAGATCCCCTTTGAGATAAAAGCCTAATTTAATCCCAATTTTTTCAGACAGCTGAAAACATTAGAAAATAAACCCCATTCAAGGTACATACTGAGCCCATTTTCCGGTGTTTTTAAGCCAACAGTGTTCCTAAATCAAACTATTAAGGAACAAATTGAAGGGACCATTCACATTCCAAGCAACCTACATTGTTCCTGTTCAATAAACATTCTTTTGCATAATAGAACTTGTTGTTGTTTAAGCAGCTTTGATGGGTCTTAATTTGGCAAATTTTGCAACCCCTTAAACTTCATAAAGGCTATGCAGCTTAAACTACACTAAGAAGCAATACAAAAATATCTCCTGATATGGGTATATACTTTGGTAATCCCTCCTGTTCAGGAAGCTGAGAGGTAAATACATCTCATTCAGGAGATCAAATTGAGGTACAATTCCATGAAGTCATGGGCCATAGTCCCGACTGGGGTATCCAACTGTTTCTTAACTCTCCTGTTTGAGGAGTGTTCCAGAGAAGATCAGCCACTCTTCCTCAGTCAGTTTTCTTGAGCTCTGAAGGGAATGTGACCAATCTTAGATCATTGCCGTAGTCACAGACAACTGCTTTGCCTTGTTGTGTGACAACAATCTGCCGTACGGCTTGTTCACCACCTCCTAGCTCCACCACACGTAATGGCTCACCATTAATGATGTCCCACACCGCTAAATAGCCCTACAAGATAAATCAACATTCAAGGTGAAAGTGATGTTTGAAACTGTGTATGGTGTGGGAAATAAGAAGTAACTATAACTAGTAAACTTGCTGGTACAACCGTGTAAAGCAGCCTGTGCATCCCTCCAGCTCTATACACCAATCCAACGAAAAAAAATTGGTAGCGCCCTCTATTGACAAAATGAAACAACTGCGGTGTCGCACGGCGGAAGCATTTTGCTTGATCAGCAGACAAGCAAAACAAATGTGTCAGCTGCAGCTATGGTCGGTCACCTGATAATAAATGTCTGGTGACTTGACCTACCGCCCATGGCGACATCGACTTCCGGTTTGCGACACCGCAGTTGTACAATTTTGTCAATAGAGGGCGCTACCAATTGTTTTTGTCGGATTGGTCTATACGAGCGGAGTAAGCCAACACTCTTCCCAAAACAGATTTACAAACTGCAGGTTGACTACATGTTGCTAAAGTTTCTTCTCATTGAGATCTACTACAACAATAATAATATTATAGTGACAATAAAAATATTGACCATGTGGAAAGCACAACATTGATTTTAAATAATTGCGAAGACTAAACTGGGGATCTTAAAAGAAGAAGGCATTTCTTACCTGGCCACCTGTTACCATGAGCACATTGGATAAGGACACAACTGTACCACTACATCCTGGATCCTGCAGGTATAAAGGGACAGATCAAAAATACTGCTTGAACAAAATGTAGCAACTATGCCAGGCATCTAATTGTACATGTACACATGTTCAAATGCTATCATTTTCACAAGGGTCAATACACAACAAAAAGCAAACCACATACACACCTTGCACTTTGGTATTCATTCCCTCCTCAATTGGGGTGCATTTTTCGCAGTCCTCAATTGGGGTGCATTTTTCGCAGTCCTCAATTGGGGTGCATATTTCGCAGTCATAACCAATGTATTTTTCAGTTATTGGTCATTGGTTATTCACTAACCAATGACCAAAACAGTTATTAGTTACAGCCGCAAAAACGCACCCCTGACCACCCCTTGTCCACATCCAAGTTTTTATAAGAAAGGTGTATGTATTAAAGAGGGGATCCACAGTCAAAATGAGCTTTGTGATGCATTCATTTCCCAATAGATAAAGTCCTCATAAAAGTGGGGAAAAAGTTACAAGTCTCTAACCTCAAATTAAAATAGTGCAACATTTCATTATATTTGATACTATTTCAGAGCGAAATTTGAAACATGAAGTTATTGGACATCAAAAACAAATGGGTCTGTACATTCCAAAGAGAAATTTATGCGCCAGTCATAGGCTCAAATTCATACCGTTTTAATTTGAATATCATCAAAATTTAGGAATGAACTGAAAATTCTATGTTCAAAAATGTATAGATCATTTGACATCATCAATTGTTTTTGCATTTTGACAAAAATATGCACTTGAAGGGTATCAAACACTGGCATTTTACATCATTTCAACGTGAGGCTAGATAGAAGCAATTTTCCTAAAGACTCTATCTATCAAAAAATTAGTGGATCTCAGAACTGAATTTGACCTTGGAGCCCCCCTTTAATCTTTGAATACCAAAATGAGCTTACCAGCTGAATAACGTGTATCATACGACCTCTCCTCCGCTTCCATACACACAGTCTGTTGTCCATTCCTACACTAATTACATGCTCTTGACTAAGTGTAACTGAAAGCACTGTACTGACGTGTCCCCAGAGAGAGTGAAGACATGCACCGGTCAGAGTGTCCCACAATCGCACCATGCCGTCATCTGATCCACTGGCTATCTGGTAGGAGTTGTGCTACATGTACAAGGGGAAACCATATCAAAGATAGACCTTCAGAAAATGGTTATACCTCACTTCTGGGGTGTCATCTTGAAGGTCAGTGTAGATGTCTGCATTGGCTCCTAGTTACCACAAACAGACACCATAACAATCATGGTACATGTATGTTGTGGCTGGTTAAGAGCACAGGACACAAGCTCTGGTGTTTCTGATCAGCAGAGTGTGGGTTCGAGTCTTGGTCGTGGCACTTGTGTCCTTGAGCAAGATACTTTAACATAATTGCCTTGTCCTTCGGATGGGACATTAAGCTGTAGGTGTCATGTACTAGGATTGGTAGTGCATTTAGTAAAAGAACACAAAACACTTACTGTGTAAGAGTAGGGGTTAACCCCAGTGTTTCTGGTTCACAAAGCAAGTACCCTTGTTTACAGGTTTAGTGATTAATAGTAATAACAGTAATAATAAATGACCATAAAGTAGACAGGGTAACTTTGTAGTGGTCTGAACAGGGTTAAAAATAGTTTAATCAACAAATAAATGATATGATAAAATAGGCCAACAAATTGTCACAATTTCCAGACCTCTTTGCCAGTAGGTAATTACAGAAAACAAGTAATATTTAAAAAAAGACAAATTCAATAACATACCTTATCTACATAGAGAGTTGTTACACTTCCTGTGTGGCCACGTAATGTGTATGTACAAAGGGAATCTTCCAATCTAAAAACCTGCACAAATAAGAAACATTGTATATAAGCAAACTAGCTCAACACCCTGCATAAATGAGTGCCTGTTGGTGTTGATCTCAAGACCTGGAGGTCCAAAACAGTCTCAGAATGAGACCAAAACAAGCCAGAAAATAACCTCACATGCCAAAGAAGTATTGATACTCAGAACA
>JAUELU010000025.1:7654604-7667835 GCA_032357145.1 Evasterias troschelii
CTCCGTTGCTCGTTACCAAGTAAGTTTTTATGCTAATATATATTTTGAGTAATTACCAAATGTGTACAGTGCCTTTACACAAGGGATTTTTTCAACACTGAACATGGCTGGCCGGACCACTTCGAGTGTATTGTGACTGGTCTTCAGGTATTTTGGCCAGCGGACCACTGTTACGGGAGAATGCTGGACATGTTTCCAGTGTTTATTCAACATTTCAAAATCATGGATTCTGACTACATGGTGTCTGTTCAATCTCAGATTCCCACACGGAGACCCAGACTTGTTGCTGAAATGGGTTACTAGTATTAGTCGGGAAGACTTCCAGCCAACTGCAAACCACTCTGTGTGTAGTGACCACTTTGTGCGGAAAGATTACTTACAAGGTAAGCTGGTAATTTTTTTTTAAGAAATCGTCCTTCCATAAGTGTACTTTTTAAAACCTGACTCTAGAGTGCTGTTAGTGGACCAATTATTTGTGTACAACTTTCTACAAGAGGGCGTTAACACTTATTACTTTTTCCCCAACTTCTTATCTGTGGGAGGGGGGACGGGTGTCATGGCTGATTGGTCTAGGGCGATGGATTTACAGAGTGTGGAATTGAATCCTGGTCTGGTCAGTCACTCCACTTGCGTCCTTGAGCAGGGCACTTTGTCACCGTTGCTTATCTCCACCCAGGAGTTCAAATGGGTACCTGTGAGAGCTGGGGAGTAACTTGCGATGAACTGGCATCGTGTTCTGCGGCATCGTGTCCTGCAGCAATAGAAACATTCTCAGTTGTTTAGTTCCAACGAAACCTTCAAGATTCAATATTGGCTCGGGAAAGACTATACCTCTGAAAACCAGTATCAAAATAATGTTTGTATTTTTTTATTTATGATACATTTTTGAGTAAATTAACTCATCATTTTCAGATTTGTTTTTATTCACTCGTAGGAGTTCATCCAAGAGATGGTCCGAAAGGAATGAGTTACAAGCTTCTTGCCCAGGCAGTGCCGTCAGTGATAACATCGTATGAACCATTACGTCGACCACGTAGGCCGAAAAATCATCAAAAGCAAGTACTCCCCAACAAGTCACAGTGTTGTGGTGATGATGGTGATGCTGAGAAAGTTACATTTCAAGCACCAGAATTATTAAATGAATGTAACGATAGATCTGATCTTCCTCTTCATGTTCAACAACAGAAGTCTGAAGTAACTGGGCAAACATTACTGGTACAATCAACAAACAAAGAACAAAGGAATCAGTTGGACCTTGTTTCAGATGAACTCAGCTGTACTGCATCTTCTGGTTTTGTAAAACAAAAACCAAAGGAGAACAACAAACGTCACTCACAGATCTCGGCACACTCGGTGATGATAGATCACGCATCTGCAAAAGACATGGAACGTGAACTTCAAGAAACCAAATTTAAGCTACAGGAATCACACAAGGAAGTGACAATTCTGATGCAAAAGTTGAAAAGAAGGGATGATGCCCTGTCTAAACTTCTCAAGGTGCTAAAAGATCAACGAATCTTCAGTAAAGAGTCCATTGTAAACCACTCGGTGTGTATCAAACATCTTTTGAGGGAAGGTTTCTTACAAGGTCATGAAGGTAAGTCGGTAAAATTAAAAGTGTCTTGTAAATCGAGTGTCTTGGTGATATATTTTCCCAAGGTATTTGTTTGACAAGGAAACAAAATAATTTTATCAGGAAAACATTCATATATGGATAAATTGTGTGTATGTCCTTTTTTTAAATTTTGAGATAAAGTACTGTTGAAGACACTTTGGGCTACACATGTACGCGTATAAAAGGATTTGTTATGAAATGACAAATTGTTGGAAAGTAGTATAATGATCCACACAAAATACATTCCTTAAAATTGTGTGGTTTTTCTTTTACTTTGTGAACCAACACAGTCCGCCATTTTTTGGTGACAAATTTGTTTTACTTCACAAAATGGCGGACCGTGTGTTCATGAAGTATTAGGAAAACCACACAATTATGTCCTACTTTTAAAACAACTTTCCAACCATATTTATTTCATGACAAACACTTTTAGAGCCCAAAGCGCCCAATCCACTTTTCAATGTTGACGTCCACAGCACACAGTGTATTCTTTTCTATTGATTCCGTCTGGTTTCTATTTCTGCGAAGATCTTGCAAAAAAACACACTCTGGACTTTGAAAGATCAAATTATTGTGGGAATGCAAATCCTAGCCTATTGACTAGTTTTCATTAAAACTTTGCCATTAAAGGTTGTTAAAATAAAACTGATGGAAAACCTATTGGGTTTTGTTTTTGAATATTTATGAGTTTTTAACCCAGGGGGGCCCCAATGTCAAATTCAGTTTTGTGGGGCACTCCCTTCCCATACATTGTACTAATGTAGAGGTTCATTGAGTGAAGGCCCAGTATATATATACTGTATATATTATTTTTTTTTTGGGGGGGGGGGGTGTCCGGCGAATAAAGGTAAGGGCCTGATTGAGTGCCCATGGTAGCGAGGCTGCCCGCGAACCGCTATCGGTCAGTCGGTTCGTGGTGTGATAGCGGTTAGTGTTAGCGCCCTCTTTCGGCGACAAATTGTTCGTTGGATAAGTGGGGCGTCGTACGTGGAACTGAAACGTCATGGACCAAGACTACACTGGCTGCCGAGTCAAAAAATAATAATAATGATATGGCGCCCTCTATTGGTCTCACATTTTGACACATGGCGACACATGGCGAGTTGCTGCTGCAGGGGGGGGGGGGGCTGAAGGGGTGTTGCGCAATAATTTGCAATCGCTGTTTGGTTACACTCCATTTTAGGTAATGACCATAAAAAAACAAAAATAAATCCATGCATAGCCTACCGTTAAAATTCTCTCTTTAACAGCACCGAAAACATAACTGTATACTGTAAGAGCCTTTTCAATTGATGAGGTGCTTAGTTTTAAATAAAATTTGTAAAAAATATTACCCAAAATTTTCCGTTGTTTTTTGCAGCGGCTAACGTGTATGGATGGGTCCAGGTGAGAATTCAGTACAAAACGTCTCGCCAAAAATGGCTGCAAATGTCGACATAATGTGATAAAAAAAAAAACGTTCATCCTCTGACTTTTTTTCGCTGAGCGTAATATTTAAGGATAGATCTTTCATTCCTGAGAGTTTAAACAAAATCCCTCTGTACATCCTCTAGATATTTGACGATTTTTAAAAGTATTTTTTGAAAAAAACGGTTTCTTCTAATACTCGGTTTGCGTTCAAACGAGCTCTGTTGACGGACGGGAAAAATTGCCGCAGGTAATTTCAATTCAAAGGCAACACACACATCTTAAACAGTGTTATTCATGTCGTTTACGTTAAAGGCACTGTACACGTTTGGTAATTACTCATAATATTTTTTAGCATAAAAACTTACTTGGTAACAAGCAACGGAGAGCTGCTGATAGTATAAAAACATTGTGAGAAAGAGGTAATTTCTCACTAAAACAATAAAAGACTTCTGGCCAGAAGCCTTTTATTTCTATCTGAAAGCACACTAGTTTGTACAACAAGGGTGTTTTTTCTTTCATCATTTCCTTGCAACTTCAATGACCAATGCAATTGAGTCAAAATTTTTACAGGCTTGGAAATTTATGCATAATGTTTGGATACACCAAGTGAGAATTCTGGTCTTTGACAATTACCAAACCTGTTTAGTGCCTTTAGTTGTTTATTAAATTTTAAAATTACTGAAGCAGTTGGCAATGCAAACCCCTTCCGCCTCCCTGAAAAAAGTGGTCTATATCCACTCAATCTGTTTTATGAATGGGTTGATGACCAGGAGGATTACAGTGAAGCCCCACTTCATTGGTAATGGTAGGAATTGATTGATAACTACATGTAGTCCTAACTATTGCAGCTGTTGATGCTTTTAACTATTTTGAGAACAAATTCAAATTTTAGTATTTTGGTCTGCGTGTTTTCATCCCAAAACAGTTGCTTCTGATGAGAAACGATTCGTGCATGAAAACCCTTTCCAAATTTCTATAGGATTTAGTGCGTTAGCAAACGACTGCGAGCGATGAGGTTGGTTCCCGCTGTCCCCTCGCTAAACGTGAAACAACGCAGTCCTGGGAACGAGCGTTGGCTAATTAATTGCTACATTTTTAACAATTCATAAATGGAATGGAGATTGCCCCCCCCCCCTCCCCCACCCACACGCTGGCAGAATGCCAACTGCACAGTCTATTGATGCCTCTGTTTAAGCTATGATTTAAATTCTGGTTGCCACTTGTGCTTAAAAGTGGCGCATTGTGTAAGTAAACCAAGAACACAGAGAGCCCAAGCTACTTTTGTACCTGAAAATTGAAAAAAAAAAATTCCAAGTACGAACTAGTATTCTCCCCTGGTGTGCTTCAGATGAGGTTGTAAATTATTGAAACTCTAATAAACTATCTATTGGGCGTCCCTTTACCCTCAAAGCTGACATCACTGCTTTTTTTAGTCAGTGGTGTTTCCTTTTTTTTGCAAGACTCATTTTCCACCTTGCAAAAACTAAGTAGGCTGAATTATATGTTATTAAATTTGTACCGTACTAGGTCAAATCAAAATGGTTGCACAATGTACAACTGTTGCAGTGTTTAAACTTAAAGCTAGACTATAGTACATGTATTTAGATTATACAATATTATACTGCTGACCAAATAACGCGTCTTTTTTTTGGCCTGTGGCTTGATGTATCAAATCATTACATCGTGTTACTTGGTTGTGCCAAATTCAACAATTTTGTATTCAGTAAACTTCCCGTTATTGATTGCCATGTTCCATCCAACTTCAACAATGATTTTGAATACTTTTGTAAAAATGTTTGTCCATATGTTCATGCTTTGCATGTTTTGCTTCCAAAATTTTCCCATTATTGGTTTGCAAAATTCGGATAGTGACGTTGCAAAAGAAAGGTGTTTTTGAAGTTAATCCTTGAGCGATAATTGTTCAGTGTAACAGTATCTGGGTATATCAGGAAGCCAATCAAACTAATTTTCTCGCCACGCACAGCTAATAAGGGCCTAAAATGAATATTTGTTTGACACTTTCTGATCGTGTTTCTTGTTATCGAGCCTCATAAATCTGTTTTGCAATCAATGTAAAAAGGGTTGTCACATAAATTTAAGTCGGGATTGAAACACAAGTCCTTGCATTATGGAGTATCTTATTCCAAACACACTCGAAAAGCAGGATTACAGTGAAGCCCCGCTTCATTGGTAGGAATTGATTGATAACTAGTCAATTGCAGCTGTTGATACGTTTAACCATGTTAACTATTTTGAGAACAAATTCAAATTTTAGTATTTTGGTCTGCGTGTTTTCATCCCAAAACAGTTGCTTCTGATGAGAAACGATTCGTGCATGAAAACCCTTTCCAAATTTCTAAAGGATTTAGTGCGTTAGCAAACGACTGCAAGCGATGAGGTTGGTACCCGCTGTCCCCTCGCTAAACATGCAATTTATAACCCTACCATGCCTACCATAAACAACGCAGCCCTGGGAACGAGCGTTGGCTAGTTGCTACATTTTTAACAATTCATCAATGGAACGGAGATTGCCCCCCCCCCCCCCACCCCACCCACACGCTGGCAGAATGCCAACTCCACACAGTCTATTGATGTCGTTGTCCGTCACCACACGTTGATGACCCGACAGTGATCAACGCAATACTTGATTGGCTAATGATACTCTGGCAGTCTGGGAGTGACAACTGCCCACGCTCAAAGTCAATCTCTCTTACAATATTGAGCATCAACTAAATGAATCGTGCTTGTCGCTAGAAATTTTACAATCAATCTGGGGATACATATTCTGAGCTTTGAGCTTGTTCCTGGCTTGCAGAAAAAACAAAGTTGTTGGAAGGTTTGCGAATCACCTACTTGTGTTATTTGTCACTGACGTCGTTTAACTGTGTATTTGATCCAGATTTGATGTAGGTTGTGTATAAAATACGTGTAACACGTCGATATTGTTTGCTTTCCAATGTGTAGGTGCTGATTTTGCTGTTGGCAAGTTTTTCATGCACTTATAATCAGGCCAACAATACAACCTCTGTGATCCCCGCCAATACAACAGACTCACCACCAATAACATCAATAGCGGATACCAACATGTCTTATACTTCCTTCGCCCGTACCACCAACGCTTCGGCGGCCCCGGCTCAACCTCAGCAGTTCTGCAACGCCTCTATCGTGGACGGAATGCATCAGCAATACAATCAGGACTATATGGAATACCACAAGTTGACGGACCTAACAGAGAAAGACAACTGCAATCTGAGGAAAAGAGTCGATGAATTTCTTGTGGATTATTGTTCTCCAGCTAGTGGTAAGTAAAACAAGAACAAAACTGCAATTCGTTTTCTCTTCAGCATGTTCAGGATGGTCTCAAAACCGTAGGTTTTCCGAAATTGCATTGCACGAAATCCGAATAAAGTGGGGATATGGGGAACTAGTAGTTTTGGGTTTTATCGATGATAAAGTCCACCTTTGGATAAGGTGATTTATCTTAAAGAGGGGCACTAGGTTGATGCTCTTCCAAAACAAACTTTAAAACATGATGTCATCGGATACAACAAACAAATGAACTGTATGATTTTTTTGATTTTTTTTTTTTTTTTCAGCCATTCAGAATTTCGAATTAAATGTCGCTTTTTATGGAATATCAACCAACTTCATGAATGATTTCCAGATTTTCCTTACAAAAATGAACAGACTATTTAAAATATGACGTCATAGAACATTTATACGCACTGGAATGATAATCAATTTTTTGTTTTCAACAAAATAAAGTTGTGTTATGTTTTATGTGTTGCTCTAAACTGTTTGAACTGTTGCGGAAGTATGTGGTTTATATTGTTAACACGAAGATCGTCACGTTGTCGCGTTGTACCTTCACAGTGATTTGTAACGCTGCTGAAGTGCCGTCACACTGTCGCTTTGGTTGTCGCATTGTGGCCCTGTTGATTGGTGTTCTTACCAGTTTACTTCGTCAACGGTGCACACTCGACAGTGCGACAATGCGACTGCACAAACCACAAATTCTACGGTCCTGTGCCGTGATTTGAGTTGCTTCTCCCACGATTTGTCCTCCCAGTCCTACATTCCCCGCCCACCCTTTAATGTACAACATTGGTAAGATTGGAAATATAAATGCTCACAGACTTGTGCATAACCTGCATAGTAAAAAGGTGGTCAATGAGTAAAAAATTAGTCTTTATCGTGCGTTTCAAAAAAAACGATCGCTTGAAAACAGTGAAAATATACAATAGGTTTTTTTTCCACTGTTTTCTCATGACTTCGAAGACCGATTTTGCTTTAAGTTTCACAAGTTTGTTATTTTATGTACATGTATATGTTGGGTCACATTAGGTGTTGATACTGGTCTTTGACAATTACCAAGACTGTACATGAGTTTTAAAATAGAGTATTGGATGTTGCCGTGTAGGCCTATTATTGCTTTGTAACAAACATTGCAGAATTTGCAGAATTACTTATTTAATTGTTTTGTAATTGTCCACAGATGTGTACTGCAACAGCTACTTCGATACCATCATATGCTGGCCGCCTAGTCCAGTTGGCTTGATTAACCGACCCTGCCCGGCTGAGCTCCACGGCATCTTCTACGATACAGCAGGTACAGTATGTTGCGCATTCATTTAACACCAAACACGTAAAATACAATTACAATGTCACTTTATGGCCTCCGTAGTCTTCTAAGATAGCAGTTTTTGTTTATTTGTACGCAGGTGGTTTGCAAAATGTTGAGCTAATTGCTAATAACTCTAAGGTCCGAATCAACTCAGATTCCGAATTCCACCAGGGGGCCTGACCAATGTCCAGGCCAGGCCGACCCAGAAAGTAGTTTAGAAAAAAAAATTATTTTAACTTGGAATATGAGTCAGTTTGACCCTTCTCTTGGTCATCTTGAGATGTGCACCTTTGAGATTCAAAAACACCGGAATGGTGTTACTTTCTGAAGAAGGCGAAACGATTATTTTCAATATAACTCAAGGTTTAAAACTACTTTGCTATTTACACTTCCACAATGTATGTGTTTTGCACATCCACTATGGATTGTGGTTATATGAAAATATCTAGTACGGTAGTGTGTGAGGACTTAGGGCCTATAGCCTGCACAAACTGCATACAAGACCACAGTGACATAAAAACATCATTGCAAATTCCCGCTTGGTTTATTTGATATAGTTGTTTGGAAACAGTCATTAAGTAACTTTTACTGCACTTAATTAGACTAGAGTTCCCCTCTAGACAAGATTTCACTGCCATGTGGCTCTTTTACATGGCGTACGCCTCTGGTTGTAGTAACTGTCGATGCTAACTATTACATTCATGAAGGGGATCACACCCTAGAATCGCCATGAGGCATACTTGTGCCTTTCTTTAAACTTCCTCAACTCTCTTGATCGAGGCTATAGCCGTCTGTATAACTGCGTACTGTACAATCAATACGAACAAATCTTAACTATCGTTTGTTCACAATACCTAGGTGAAGAGAAGCAATTATGTTTATGCATCTTACTCAATAAAACATGCCTCATCGCCGGCCTAGGACGGAATGAAACTTCACATTCTGACCGAAATAGGTAATCTGGTTCAAATAGCCACAAGACTCAAACGTCGAGGCCACGTTGATTAAGAGTCACAATAACGAAGTTTGATTTTTAAATTTGTTTAGTTTGACCATAACAAACATTTACAGGAGTGAGACCCGTTTGTTCTGTGCAACGAAATTGTAACAGGGTCGACGAAGCCAAATTATAAATAACCGAAGGTGGTTCAGATCTGAGACAACAGCACGCGTGTTCAGCACTTTGTTATTAAGCCATCTTCTTGATTTGCAGTGACATGATTTAGTCGAGGTTACACGCAAATCCATGCCTTTTCGGTTGCCGGCTTTGAACACCTCTCTACAAGACAATCATGTAAAACGTAAAGTAGGTCATATTCGCGGTAAGTCAAAAAGAAGACCTATATTTTCCCGTCTTGGCCTTGAAGTTGATTGAGTTGTGCTGAATTTCAGCCCGTGCCCACGCCCCCGGAGGACGCGACCAAAAACCGCAGGCCATTTGCTGCAAATGCCCCAAAGAGAAGCTACATGTAATGTATAAAGTAGGTGTTGAATGTCGTTGAAAGCTTAATACTATGTTTTATTAAGGTTATGAAAGTGCGTGTAATAATAATATTCATTTGGGCTTGTTACGTGTGTCCTTGAAGACGGCAGGTGCGTCAGAAGTTGTTTGGTAATTCTGCGGTAGATCCATTCAGGGACAATAGGACATGGTCATTTCACAGCTAGGCCATTTCACGGCTAGGCCATTTCACAGCTAGGCCATTTCTCCATTCACCTTTTCACATTGTGTTGACCCTGGTTCAAATCAAATCTCCACGTGGTGCCCTGCTTTCTGTTAATTTACCATAGTTCAGTAGGTTTACCCTGTTATGAAACTCATTCCTTATATTGATTATTGAACGACTTACTTCACTGACATACATGTATCCAGATTATAGTGAAAATAAGTTAAATAGTAAAAAATCAGAAATCGGTAATAATTTTATCTGGCATGTCTGGTGTCAAACATGGTATTTCAGTTTTTAATACGTTTTGTGTACACTCCATCACATGATTTGGGTTCTTATTAGTTGATACTGCATGGGTAGTGTGCCCAGGCGAATTGCCGTTTGTTCCACAGTGGTCAAGGGCCTTTCCAGCCGTTGTGAAAGCAAACCACACATGTTTAGGACCATTGCAAATAAAGTACCCTCTACGGGAATTCTGGTAAATATATAACAAATTGAGCTTTAAACGGGTGGTCAAATGCCATTACTGATCAGGAAGGGGTATGCTTGTAATTTTTGTTGACAAAAGAAAAGAAAAAAACTGTAACAGCAACCACCTTATTGGGAAGCTACCTCGGGTATAATGCACGAACAGACATGTTGTAAGGCTTTTCTAGTTCAGTTATTGAATGTCGTGCTACATGTACGATGCAAGCAAAAAGTTCAGGAAGATCGAAACTGCGTTTTCTAAGTGCACATTATAACTGAAAATGGGTAACCGCACTTTAACAAAGTTTGCTTCTTCTAGTAGTACTTAACAGAAATTGCAGCTCAGAACTTTATACACGATTGTTATTTATTAATCATATTGGAGTTCGAGCAATGCATCAAGCTTGAATAAGTCAAAGATTTCCCCAGTGTTTAAAGAATCCACGCATAAACGTATGGCGCTGATGATGATCCCGCCGGCATAATGTAAGAGGGCAGCATATTCAGTTTAAAATCAAACCCCCTCCCCCCTCCTGCTTTCAGCCTCCGATGTTTCAAGTTTATGACGACACTGTGTGTTTTGCTCTTATCTGTTTTCCTGTATCCCAGACAATGTGACAAGGTACTGCAGCATGAATGGCACGTGGGCCGATGGGAACAAGTCGAACTACTCATTGTGTTCACCAGTCAATCTCCCGGTATTTATCTTAATTTATCCCCATCCATTTGTGGTTGTGCCATTTTTTTAAATATCTTTTAAAATATATTTGTTATTTATTTTTCTGCTTAATGTCTCTGTTTTGTTCAACCTTTGTGTAGTAGTTGATTTAAATTTGATAGAACTAGCTTCATGCAAAACAGACGATGATTGGTAGAGCTGAAAAAATGGTCGCAGATAGTGTCCAAGTTTTGTGTGATTAACCATATAATATTATACATGAAATAAGAAACCTGTGATATGTTTGCCTTAACCAGTTGTAAGAATCATGAGAAAACTGAAAAAAACACTCACAATTTCCAGCATTTAAACACAATGTCCTTCATGATTTTGATTGTAAAAACCAAAACCAGCCGTTGAGTTTATTTATGTTCTTATGTTTGTTTATGTTTTAAGTTTCAGCCAAAGTTTCTTGAAGAATTATGACTTCATTTTGCACACTCACAAACATTTTGCAGAAAATAAAATGGCTGTAGAGTGAACTTCACAATCAGTAAGCTTTCAGACTAAATCAACAACAAAGTTTTTGTTATCCCTACCAATCCAGTGTAATACATTTAAGTAATCTTTAGTGCATGGACCTAGTGTCTACTTATAAGCTTATCCCTACACACATAGATCATACACAAGACTGTAAGCTGCACTTCAAATTGCTATCCGTCAACTTTCGATGAAGACTAGAGAATACCAGTCGAAACGTCAAGTTAGCATACAATACTTGTTCAAACCACACACACTCATTTAAAGAGCACCCCATGAATGAATCGCAAAGCTGCATCCCATTTTCTTTTTTCAACTATTTGTATTGTTGTTATTATTTTTATATTGTGTTAGGAAATGACTGGTCACGATGCTGTACTGTCAATCATGTTGTATATCGGCTACAGTCTGTCCATGACAGCCCTCATCGGAGCTTTCTGCATCTTCCTGTTCTTCAGGTGAGACAATTGTTTTTCGCCGTTTTCGTTAAAACTGTTCTACTGAAATGTATGCCACACCTTCTATGATGCCCAGTCCTTGAGGAGCAGTGCTGCCTTGAAGACGTAACGGCAACAAACGAGAAGGCTGTGAGAAGTGCCCAATCTAGGCCAAGCATTTGAAGAGTAGATGATAGACTCGAGAGAAGAAAAACTGAAATGTATTATTTTTTAACTGGTCACTTTGCTACTTGAAAGCAGAAGGGGGTTGAAAACTTTATTGAATTTGCTCTCTCATGAACAAAGTATCCATGTATGAATGTATTAAACGTCAACATTTCGGACAATTCGTAGAGAAGAAGTTAGACTTGCGTCAAGCAGGTTCGTTAACCGTTATACCCTGTGAATTACGGGATTTTCCGCCTGCTCTCGAAAGTGATAATTTAATAAAACTAACAAAACTTGAGAATTAACGTCAATCAGCTGCCATCCTAAAGGTAAAACCGACGATGAAAGAATGGAAACGCACAGATTTGTACACGCAATTCGCACAATTATTGACCAGCAATAAATAAACTTCTTTGGATCTCAGGTGAGGGCACCCTACTCACCTTACGTGTAGATGGATTGCACATGACGTCATTGACCACCATCTTTGATGAAAAACATTGGAAAAGTGCACGCGTGCACGCGCTACGCACGACTCTCGGCCAATGATAGCTCTTCATGCATGCACGTTTCATTAACGATAGCGGCCAATGCGAGGGGTCTAAATTTACTAATTAGTGCTATATTGATTCTATTGTCTTTTCAGGTCTCTGAGATGCGTTCGTAATTACATTCATTGGAATCTCATGAGCTCTTTTATATTGCTGTACATTTGTTTGTTCACGACAGCACTGATCACCTTCTATGAGAAACCCGGGCTTCAGGTAAGTAATGAAATACTTTGAAGAATCCCCCCTCCCACGAAGAAACCCTAAAACCACAAAATATTAAAACTTTAAAAAACTAAAACAACAATTAACATAATTAATATCAAAAATAACAAATTAAAAAAAAAACAACAACAACAACAAAAATAACATATTTAATATCAAACATTAAGATGAAAAAAACGTTAACAACAACAAGCCTTCTTAACTGAGTATAACCATACAAACAATACTTATAGTTTTGTTTACAAATACGAAGAAAACAAACAAACGGCAACAGCAACTGCAGCAGCAGCAACAACAACACTAAGGAAGGATATTTTAACTATGATTGACCTCCATTGATTGGTTTAGTGATGTGGGCCGGGTGAGCCAATTAATGCATCTCATTGGTCGAATTGGTGCTACACATTCACACACGCTTTGTGGTGTGCTTTAAGGGCTCACTAAGTATTTTACACAAAGGTCAAAGTGTAGAGCTTCAAAGGCCAATATTCGATGTTTTCCACCGTTTTTTTTCAACTAAATACATTTTTAATACTTAAACTGGTATAGACAAGTCATTAATTTGTTAATATTTCTATTTTGTTTTTGTATTATTATTTTTTTTTCATAAACGGTAAATAAATCTCTACTCCGGTTCTGTTGCGATAAATCATCCTGTTTTTTTTTCAGTGTTAGTCTAATTTAACAGAATATCTTGGGCCGTTTCCAAAACAACAACTCATCAATATAGCAATTTGGCACAGATCCAATCCAGTCAAAAGCTGGTCGACAGAGATAATGCAAGCTTTAAAGGAGTTTATACTTTTGGTAAATGTCAAAGACCAGTATCCTCACTTGGTGTATCCCAACATATACATGAAACAACAAA
>JAUELU010000025.1:7745442-7756606 GCA_032357145.1 Evasterias troschelii
TTTTTGAGAGGGGATTTGAAACAAGTTTATTTAAGAGATTATTTTAGTTTCTGCATCCTAAATAACATTTATACTTTTTTTTTTAGGGGAGAGGGGTTCCGTTATCTTTTTTGAGGGGGGATTTGAAACAAGTTTATTTAAGAGATTATTTTAGTTTCTGCATCCTAAATAACATTTATACTTTTTTTTAGGGGAGAGGGGTTCCGTAATCGTTTTTGAGGGGGATTTGAAACAAGTTTATTTAAGAGATTATTTTAGTTTCTGCACCCTAAATAACATTTATACTTAACTTGTGTTTATATTTACATTATTATTATTATTATTATTGTTGTTATTTTTTTTTTTTTTATAAATATGTGAATATTTATGTTTTTGTGTTATTGTTAGGTGTCTAGGTGTATACATATTTTAATGTCAATTTTTCTTTGACACCTCCTGTACAACTGTCTGTTAAATATCCAAACTTTAACATGAATAAGTAAATAACAACCAATGAGATGTGCATGCCATCCCTGGCTCAAATGCTAAATTTAAACAAGGGTGCTTGCTATGGGAACCATAAACACTGCAGTGGTTTGGGTTCTGTTACGTGTTCCACCAACCGTAGTGAACGGCACCCGCGGCTCGTAGTCCCACCCGAAGGACAAAGCAAGTGTCGCAAAGTAACTTGCTGGTTAATTCCACATCACGTAACAACAGGCTTGACAAATAAATGTTTTACTTATAGAACAATCAATATACATCTTTGCCAAGCTTTGAAGACCACTCTTCATCAATCAACCCTATTTACCAAGAGCTCCAAAATATGCAAAAGCAATTATATGAAACCCATACAAACTAGACGTATTGACATGCTTTTAACTGAAAAGGCACACATTTTCTATTGTAGTAGCGCCAGAAGCATTTTCTCACGAATCAGCTTTAAAGGTAGGGAATATCCCCATCATGTCCCCCTCCCCCCTCCCCCTGCTCTTCGTCGCGAACGTGTTGAATAAGATCAGGTCTATTCGTTCATGGATAGGCCATGGTATATTTACTTTAGTGTCTTCGCTCTCAAACGCAGACCTTTCTGAAGGTCGATAAAGTCACTTCCTTAATTACTCAGATTGATTTACCGATACTTTCCCTAAAAAAATAACACAGACCTTGTTTTTAATCAGCGTCCAGGCTTGCAAGTGTAGCTGAAACAGCGGATACCATCCAAACGTTAGTAAAGATGCAACATTTGTGCGTTAGAAGATCGCATCAATTCCAATCATCTTGTTATTAAAAAACGGACACATTCGACTAACAGTAAACAGACTCTGTGAAAACGTCATCAAACGGGTCGTCAAGATATCGAGTAATTTATTTACTGAATAGCTATGTCAGTTTATGTGAGAGGTTTTGTGTATATTCATATGAATTTGCATGTCATGACTGTAAATTCATTTATGAAATGATGTCATATTGCAGACTGGTACAGCTGTATGGTTTATCTATCATTCAAAACCACAGCAAGTGATATTGAACAGACAGACAGTAAGAGGGACATTGGAGTTGCTTTCAGTTTCGAAATAAGAACAATTGGCTTGAGTTTAAAGTACAGGAACAACATTTCACGTTGAAAGAATTCCAGTATACGGAACTCTAAAACTAATCGGTCAAAATTGACCCAAGTATGGGTTCAATGGAGCCTGAAACCTTTGTGGGTGATCAGCTTAACCCGGAATGTGGTCAACACAGTTGGTACTGCGTTAGTTTGCCACTTTTATGTGTAATCTTGACACAGATGCCGGGTCATACTGACCAAGAAACAGATCAGACCCCAAATGAAGCCGGTCTCACGTCGTCGGCGTTCCGGCGTACTGAGTGTTCCAGGTGACGTACGCATGCGCAGCCATACTGCGCGGTCCAGATTTGTGTGGGTGACGTAACCGGTCATTTCAGTGATCGTGGTCTCATTCCCGTGCTCTTAAATTGTCAGACAATAACGCCCTCTTTGTCACATCTTTATTCGGTTCTTGGTTCCGGGTTGGTGTCACTTCCTAAATACTCAAATTTGAGTTTTAACTAAAGGTGTTCATGCGAAAGCTAAAGCAGGTTACACTTATATAAAAAAAAACTAACCCCTTTTCTCTTTTCAACACTACTAGTACTACTATAGAGCTCGTGGACGCCGCCACGACAGCTTCTTCGAGAGTCTAGAGAGTGAGGAACACTCAGTGCGGCACAAAATGGTTTACTTTCGCTTGCTGTGCGCAGGCATGACATGACGTAATGTTACAATATTTGCCCATCCGGAACGGTTAGGACGCCGGAATGCTCAGTGCGCGACACCGGAATCCCTGTCAAATCGGACCCAACAGTTTTAAGAGTGTAGGCCCCTATTCTAATATGTGATTTTTCCGTAGAAAAAAAAATTACAGGTAGTAGAAATTCAACTTAAAAAATTGTCAAAGTGTAGTCTTGATTGCCTATAAATGAAATAGAATGACTGAAACGAATCTGATTGAAATCATGTATGCACAAAAACGAAATTAAGTGCATGAATAGCTAAAAAGAAACCTTAGTTTGAGTGGATCAGGGAATAAAGCGTGAATTTGAATGCCTGTTAATGAAATTGAATGTACTGTTAATGAAATTGGCCGGGAAAACCTATTTACTTGGGTGAGTTTTTGTTAAGCTTCGAAGTGAAATACATGTTCAATGGTCATTTCTATCATTTTTTGTTGTACCTTTTGAAAACGTGTTGCCACTTTACAATAGGGCTTCTAATGTTTGTATTAGTTTTAATATAAATTATTAATATTTGAGTTGAGCTGTTATTGTGCCACTAAACTGTGAAAACCTTCACCACAGTAGACGTCATCCCACATGCAGTAGTGGTAGGTTATTGTAGACTGCATAACGATAACCAAGTAGATTAGTGTGAACCAAGCAGGTTGAATTGATGTTGTCACCTTCTCACAGACATTTCTGATTACGTCCAATCAAAGCAAAATTGAAACTTCAGTAAATGTGGAGCAATTTTTGGCTCGTTTTGGCTCATGGGGGAAAGTGTTTTAATATATTTTTATGAACCAAGTGGGTCATAAATCCCTTGATTTATAAAACTCATTTGTGTGCTACCATGGCATTGCTGTTGAGATTGTTCCAACTATTGAAGCTATATGGGACATGCAGTGTTATCAATCACGCTCAGTGTCATGTTGTTGACGAGTTTCATGGAGTTGCAATAAAAGCCTGCTCTACGTTTTCAGTTTTCATCAAGGATGAGGGGATTTGATGGATGTTGAGTGGCATCTTGCCGTGTATTTGATGTCTTTTGAGCCTGATGAACATTTCTATCCCCACAGCCAGATAGTTTTATTTCCTGTTTATTGAAATTTCAATTTGATTTGTCATTCGTGTATGGTTTTTTGCTGGCTTTAGTTGGACCGAAACATGTTTGTTCCGTCGCCATCACTGCGCAGGTCATGGCAATTTGTAGATTTTTGGTCATTTTGCTGATGTGCTGGCATCGTCGTCGATGGTTGTGCTTGTTTGTTCAACCACGTCCTGAGACTAAGCCAGGTACTTCTACAGGAGTCTCAAGATTGTGTTTTCATTTGCCTTTTCTATTGGCAAAGCCCACTTTTTTTTAATTTTGTTTTCCTACATCCAGCAAAGGACACAAACTACAGTGGTGTGATTTTCGAGAACATTTTCCTTTTCCTTTTTCAAGTCTGAAAGTATTCGATGTGCAGTAATGGATATCAAACTATGTTGTGGAAGTATGACTGTTAAAAACAATGTGTGCGACACGTTGTTGAAACGTGTCCTTATTGATGAGTAACTTAATTACTTGTGTATTCATTACATGAATGCAGTCGTCTGATGCACCCATGTAATCAACTAATGTGTGAATTGATCTAATTACACATGACATGACTCAACAGACGGGCGAGACAAACATAGCATATTACATACAGTAATAACTTAAAATGCAAAACTACTCCATCCCTTCTAGCGTTTATATATGGCTTTAACTTGCCAGACCATATCCAATGAAAGGATGCTGGTTATGTTACTGACGCTCGTAATGTAAGATTTACAACACTTTGCCGCCGCCGTCGCCTTCGTGATGTTTTGAACCTAAATAAAACGCATTTCAATCTTGTTTACATCAACTCATTTGAGGGTTTCCATTCGTGTCTGCTAGCGGCATACTGTTTCTTTAATAATTCAAAGAATCAGAGGCTTCGAATGTTACGAGCTTTAGCCGCATCTCTTCAAACCTTGAAAGTTACTTAAAATATAGGAGAGTTTAAGAAATGCTTAAGGAGGGGATGAGGTCAAAACATGATTGAAGTGGAATACATGTAAACTAAGCAGTATTAAGTGAAGTCGTTTTAAAGGCTAGCGCAAAACGTCTTCAAGAAGTATGATGTATTCGCAACATTGTAAACGCAATGCCTGTTATAGTCGTAATAATCACATGAATCAATGCGGACGTGACAGAAATGTACAACTCTCAACATAACATAACGTCAATAAGAACATGCATTTCCAACTGGCAACAACAAGATATATAAAGGAAATTTGTAGTATTTTAATACTCGAATATTCTCTTACTTCTATGCACTACAGCGTTACAAATTGAAATGGGCTTATTGTGTTATATTAAAGGTCAGTGTGTTGAAATTTAAGCCAAATACTGCAGTGTAATCTTCCCTGCTGATGGAGAGAACACAAAACGAAAGGCAATGCACAAATTAATTGCTGGGAACAATGAGACCACATTATGCGCCAACACACATTTTCATTAGGTTAATGGTGTTTGTTTTGCACTTTGTCATCGACTTTTGTTAATCTAAGTGTGCTATTTACATGTCTAGGTATTGTCTTTGTTATTTTAAGATAATTTGTATTCACAATATTTAATTGAGTTTTATCAGTTGGTTACATCCACTCATTGATAAATGACATACTGATTGTGTTTACACAGAGGGTGCTAGCATTATTTAATGTTAATCGATTTTTCTGCTCTCTCCTAAAGAGATCACTGACCCCTGTTAATTAATTTATTTATTTATTTTAATTCTTGGGACAGTATAACGAGCAGAGGCCGTCTAGTGAAAAGCAAAAGTCAAAAAAATGGAAATTAAAATCCCTTTAGCTGAAATGTGGCATGGTCCAGCTTACGGATACATTGACATAATGGGCTGATTGGTGTGTACAAATATGGCAAAGAAAATGGAAAACGTGACGTGGTCAGCATGAGTTTTATCAATCAATGAAGTATTTTTGGGTGAGCTAAGAAAATTTGTTTAGACTGGGATTATAACCAACGACCACCGATGTAGGTGCCGGAAGGTCGTTGGTTCAAATCCCACTTTAGTCAATTTGTCTTTATTCAATCCATGTTAATTTTGTTTTGTATTACTCAGTAAGTTTCCCTTGTGGTTTATAACCTAACAATTAGTGAAGTCATAGCCTTTAGCAAACGCGTTGCTAAACATTAAAACATTAAGTGGTTCATAAAGTGGAAATAACCGAAAAGCAGGGAAGGTTAGATTATGCTTTTCCAAGAATTTCGATTCCAAATAAGAAAAGCCAAGTGCATCCCTTTGAGACCTAGCGTCCGAACCTCAAGTTAGAATAACGTGAGTAAAATTAATGTTTAAATATATCCTGTGGGTCAACACGTGTGTTCCTCCATGTTATTTTATTAATGGAGCAATCAGTGGCAACTTGGTTGTGTGGGAAGAACTCATCTGGGAATTATACATCGATTTAAGGGGGTGGGGCTGCTCCTGATGGTTACTTGACGTATTCAGCAAGGATTCCTGACCGGAGCTCTGATGTTTCTTATCAGCAAAGTATGGTTCGAGTCCTGGTCGCGGCACTTGTGTTTTGGGGAAATAATGGTGGCTTGTTATAGAGCGTGCCCACTCCGTCAGGCTTGACGCTCGTGGCGCTGTTCAAGCAATAGAATTACGAATACAAGCGAAATTACAACATATCTATACATTACATACAAGCAAGTTGCTTTAATGTCGTTACTTTGTCCTTTGGGTGAGACATTAAGCAGTTGGTCCCGTGTATTAGGGTTGGTAATCTTATCATTGAAGAGTAGGGGTTAACCCTGGTAATTCTGGTTCACATAGCAATCACCCTTGTCTACATGTGACCTCGGGTAGGCGAGCTATAGTGGTTGGGTTTACCTTATGAGGCATCCTTGATTATATTACCAGAAATACATGATAAGGAATATTATTAATTGTCGTTTATCCTGAGGAAGGACGACGTAACGAAAGGCTACACAGTATAGGGCATAAGTAATTGTTTTGCATAATTGTGTTTTAGGGAAGGTTAATGTGTCAGTTTGATCGGTTTGCTGCCATGTGTAAATTTTATCAAGAGGGATTTGGGGGTGAGTCTTGTATACCCAAAATGTAACCGTTAGACCTTATGTTTTGTCTGGAGCCAATTTGTAACTTTTCTTTTGCCTTGTATAAAGGAGTGAGGGGAGCCTAAAAGCGCTTCTTCGGGGCACACCACAAAAAAACAAAGCATGAATGTTTCGGAAGGGAAGTTTCATTTCCAGTCTCCCAAAAGACCACCCTCCATGCTATTGTTTCGGACTTGTTACAAATACAAGTTTCATGGGGACAAAAGCTCCGAAATTTGTCGAATAGAAGTTAACGAGTTGTGGGAAACACTTTAAATGAACTCAATATAAACTTCAATCGGTTTGCCAAAAGTACTTTCAATGAAATCCATCAATATAGGTATGTGTTGCTGATTCAAATTTTGCAATTTTTTTTTTGACTTTTTTGTTAATTTCTTTTGTGTGAAGCACAATTTTTTGAAGTGAATACCCTTGTCAACCTTACCTTCGCGCATCGAACAAGCTGCTTAAATATCAAGGCTCGCCCAAACAGGTGGCTGTCTTTGCCGTCTATCTTTTCATATGTGTTCAGCCATTTGCAGTACAAAGTTCAATCTGGAGTGATCAAGTGATGACGTGTCACCTTTAACAAAAAACAATATCAAACTTTTCGAAAACACCATTTGGTCTCCCATTTAACGGCAAACATTTACTTATTTTATTGATTTGAGTTTCAACTTCAAAACTATTCCCGAGAGAGGGTCTATTTGGCGTAAGTTTGGTGGGGAGAAAACAAAAAAAATATGTCTTCGCCAGCGTTTCTCCTGTCAATTGCTGCGATCGTAAGACCCCGTTTTGATGAGCTTTTTCTGGGGGCCTGCAGCTGCGTCAACGTTGTCTCTACTCTCCGGGTAATAACTCGATCAACTGCGGGGAGGCACACAAGGTTTTAATAAGCAATATCAAAATTAAAACTGTCGGCATTTCTGGGTTGGCGTGCCTGATTATAGTTATTTAGTTAAAGTTATTTCATTGACTCTTTTGTCGTAGTGTAGACTTAAATTCAAATGGACTAAATCCTGTTTTTTCCTTGCTGTCGGCGATTGGCCTACTACAACGTTACATATAAAAAGTGATTTAAATTAAAGGTGAGTTACCACATTTTGATACTCTCAAAACATTATGAATTGTGGCAATTTCAAAACCACTCCACTCCATTATGGCAAATACTTGCAGAGATATATATATGGTGAAATTCGTGACATTGCAAATATAAAAAATATATATAAATGTGATCAATTTTGTGGTGTGTGATGTTCCTTCATGGCCACCGTATGCGTTCAAAAGTCTGGGCGCAGTGCACTTCGGCGTCTCATCGGTGACAACGCAATAGAAATGCACAAGAGATTTATAAGGATCGTAATGTATTTTTCTGTTACATCATGCTAAAACTTTGCTTTACACCGTTTCGTTTTTCTTGTGTTTTTGTGGTTTTGGGGGGTGGGAGGGTTTTTGTAGGAATTGGTATTTTGTTTTACCTATTTACGTTGTAAGTTGTTTTAGAGTTGATAAATATAATAATAATAAACTGGCATTTATAAAGCGCTCTTACAAAAGATCACTGGAGCGTGATTTGAACCAACGACCTCTGGTTTCGTGTTCCAAAGCTCCACCAACTGAGCTATAGCCCTTTGTTGGCTGTCTCTATTGTCAATATGTTTGTTCGAAGAAGTTAAGTTTTTAGATGTATAATATCCCACACTAGTATTAATTTTTTTATGTATATTATTTTCGTTTTATTCCTTTTCTTCCCTAAATGAGAGGTTCTTGTTGTGACGATCACTTAACCACATATAGTTTAGTCTAAACAGCCGATGCAAAATAACAAAATTGTTGGCAGTTCCAACTGACAGCCAACCAAACAGACAGACAATCGGAGATATGAACATTTATGCGGGTTATTTATATACAATTGAGTACAGAAATGTCAGACCAAATATAGGATTAGATAAAAATGGAAATGGCATACCGTAGATTTTATGGGATCAACAGATCGTCTTGGCGTGTATTGTTTTGATTTCCAACTTGTGTCATGTAACCTGCTAATAAAACGCTCAACTTGGGTTTTAGGATAATGATAAATTGCAATGGATACCGTACTCGATTGTTATCAGATCAACCGAATAATCAGGCCAGACTTATCGGTTAGACGGAATGGAAATATAAAACGTTCCCACATTTGGGTTGGAATCTGTAGGGTGCTCTTGAGTGGTGACGCCATCGTTAAATGCTCTGAAGTACCTTAGTATCATTTCCCTTGTCATGTCCTATTTCTGTCCTGCCTCTCCCATCGGTAGGGCACTCCCCACTCAGTGATCCTATTTACCGGTAATGGTGTTACCGACTTCGGTAACACACTACATTCTTTGGTATCGATTCTGGAGATAAGACAGCACCTGAAACGGTATTTTTGCGTAATGAAAACGGCGACGGCATTAATTAACCTGAATTTTTTTCCAGGTTTGCTGTCGAGACGGCGACTAGCTTCCAAATATGCATGCATTTTGACTGACTGACGCGTGTCATCGTTATACATTCAAAATCAATACAATCTCTTCACATTTACATCATGAACTTGTTGGAAGTTTTATACACCACTTCTGGCATCGGTGGCGGTATAATGATACGGGAATGTCCAACCAGCCAGTGGGGAAAGAAAGGTGTAAATGAGCCAATCGATCTTGAGGTGAACTTAAGCACGAACTTATGTCGAGGAGTTTCAACAGGCAAGATGTATCGATGCATAGCCGTGGGGTGCAGTGGTGAATCAAGAGTGGTCTTCAACGAGGAACTGGTTGATGCATATAAAGTGAGCACACACCTGTTTTCTGGAACTAAAGGTGCGTTGTCGGAGTTTTCTTCCACTCAAACAACGACGTTCGGGTCCCTGTTCGTTTAAAGTGGTCGATGGTATCTTATTCTCACCTTCAACATCTGGGACCTCGGTTCTAATCCCACCGGAAGAACTATGTGGATTGGGTGTTCAGACCCTAACGGTCATGATTACGTAGGTTTTCCCTGATGGAGTTTTCCTCCCACGTCTAAAAACTGAAACTTCCGTTGTTGTCTTCTCTCCACGGGGTTATTGGCTAGTAGGCCTACAGTTCGCTTTTCTGAGAGTCCTTGGCTTCATAACCAGAATTAATTAACACAAACAATGAAAAGTGTACTTCTGGCATTGAGTTGATAAAAACTATCATAAACAAATTCAGTCGTAAAGCGGTTTTCGTTCGGATTTTCTCTAAAACTTCATTTTTATTTGGTTATTTATGTTATATTGTTCGTGGGTATGGACTTTATAACATCCCCCTTTAAACTGACTTCAATAATATTTGCCAACACGTTTCTGTTTCTTCTGAAAATTCGAATTGCAAATCAAAACACAGAGAAACGTAACGGGTGCCTATTTTTAGCCGCGGACCATTAGGTTGGCAAGCGATATTTCCACCCTCTAGTCTATATTTCCATCGATCGCAGTCATTTTAACTACTTGACGTTTGCCGAGCGAGCGGCTGTCTGTTTTTCCAAAAAAGGAACCGAGTCCCCAACTGGACTTTTTGGGGAAATATCCCGCAGGAGTGACCCACTTTTCCTGAACGGTCTGTTTGAGTGTGTGTCCAAGAGTTGTTTTTCGCTCGATCGAGGAGGAAAGAATCCAGGGTATATGGAACGTCTTGGGGGCAGCACTCTGGTGAAATACGTGTGTGTGCCATTGGGCCAAACCGTTCCAACCATCCAACAAGTCTATTGCGATGCCTGTGATTTGATTAATTGAACTTTCCAATGGAAATACTTCAGCGGGTCATTACAAAGTGCTCAATTTAACTGTGGGGAGAAGGACACTTTCAATATCAAGCCTGATTCGCTGTCAACGTAATTCCATTCTCCACCCCACTTCGCCTTAATATATTTGCCCGTTGATGGAGATGTTTCTACGGCGTAATCATTGAAGTGATCCCCGTACTCCGATGAGCCATACGAGGACAGATTTAATCTAGATGTGTTGTTATTATCTTAGTACAGTAGAGGACGGGAGGAAATAGCTCCGTGATGCAGCAGATGATTTTCTCATCTTCTCTCAAGATTCACCACCGATTGGAAGGTTATGCCTCCCCTCTAAACATATTTGTTCAGACTTTCAAACTTCGACAATTATTTACTTATAGAGCTTATTAAGATCTCGCTCGCTTCTTTGTTTTCTACGGTAAATATATATTTTGGGAGATCGTTGGCAATTGCGTCTGTTTACAGATTCAATCGGTGCCCGTAGTTTGATAAAAAGACGACTGCACATAAAATCTTTAAATTAAAGGGTTTAAATTTGTGGATCTCTAAGGCTCTTCTGACACGATGCTATTCCAGCACGCTTCACTTTTTACTCAATTGTACCCTAAAGCTGTGATGAAAAGTATGGTGTTCACCTTATGATGGACTGCCATGGTGTTTGAATCATTGTTTAGTAAGGTATTTATTTGGTTTGAATCATGCCACATCCTTTTAAATTGATCCCTCTTCCTGGTTGTGTCGTAAAACTTGGGTGTGATCCCTGGCTACACGGCAGTTACTGATTTTGCTTCTGACTGACACCCTAAAACAAAGATATTGAAAATGGGAGACTTGAGACGGTAGAGGGCAGTAGACGTACCGAGTAATTAAAACTGCTGAAGTTAATCTAGTGTTCTATGACGTTATTGTATTATGGTATAATATGTGTAGTAAATCCCCCTTAGTGCCCATTAGAGAACTGAG
>JAUELU010000025.1:7808231-7825235 GCA_032357145.1 Evasterias troschelii
AATTGAGCTCAAATTTTCACAGGTTTGTTATTTTATGCATATGTTGGGATACACCAAGTAAGAAGACTGGTCTTTGAAAATTACAGATAGTGTCCAGAGTCTTTAAGGTCCGTAGAGTACTTGTACTTAAAGGCTACTTGGACTTATTCCAAATACTCGCGAACTACAGATGTCATTCGAATGGGCTGAAAGAACCGATTACGTGTAACTATAATGAAATGTGATGGCCCTCTTCGGAGGGTTTGTGTACAAAGCAACCGTTTACAGATTGTCGCTAAAGAATGATGTTCAATTGCGTCAACTAAAATCGCATTACACTGTAATGTGACGAGGACGTACGGTGAATTGGATCCTTATCCCATTTTGCAGTTTATTTTATTATAAAGTACTCGTACTCAGAGATCCATGTAGTTGTAATTAGACTGTGAACTTTGTACTTGGGTAACAGAGTACTTAGTACTCAGAGATCCATGTATTGTACTTGGCCTGTGAACTTTGTACTTGGGTACCAGAGTACTTAGTACTCAGAGATACATGTATTGTACTTGGCCTGTGAACTTTGTACTTGAGTAGCAGAGTACTTAGTACTC
This sequence comes from Evasterias troschelii, assembly GCA_032357145.1. Lineage (NCBI taxonomy): Eukaryota > Metazoa > Echinodermata > Asteroidea > Forcipulatida > Asteriidae > Evasterias > Evasterias troschelii. The sequence continues at coordinate 7,808,822 of JAUELU010000025.1, forward strand.
GGAGATCCATGTACTTGTAATTGGCCTGTGATCTTTGTACTTGGGTAGCAGAGTACTTAGTACTCAGAGATCCATGTATTGTACTTGGCCTGTGAACTTTTCAACTTGAGTAGCTGAGTACTTAATACTCAGAGATCCATGTAATTGTAATTGCCCTGTGAACTTTGTACTTGGGTAGCAGAGTACTATTTAATACTCAGAGATCCATGTAATTGTAATTGGCCTGTGAACTTTTTCAACTTGAGTAGCAGAGTACTACTTAGTACTCAGAGATCCATGTATTGTATTTGGCCCGTGAACTTTGTACTTGAGTAGCAGAGTACTTAATACTCAGAGATCCATGTAATTGTAATTGCCCTGTGAACTTTGTACTTGGGTAGCAGAGTACTACTTAGTACTCGGAGATCCAAGTAATTGTACCCAGCCTGTGAACTGTTTACTTGGGTAGCAGAGTACTTAGTACTCAGAGATCCATGTAATTGTACTTGACCTGAGAACTTTGTACTTGAGTACCAGAGAACTAAAGATCTAAGTACTTCTTACTACGCTATTGGACTCAGTACCCGGATAAAAGAGTACTCGGTACTCGGAGATCAATGTACTCGTACTGTGGACTTCTTTTTAAAATTGAATTGATTATACATGTAACTTTCAAACATAAAACAAAATTAGCACAACTAAATCTGACGTTTTTGCTAAAATATTGTATATATGTATCTTTTATTACATACTTTGTTACAGTAGAAAACTAATAAGTCAAAAAGTATAATTAAAAACGAACAACCAAGCACTCTGATATCCAGGTACTTTGTACTTGGCTGTTCTTCCGGTACTCGAATATCAGAGTACTTGGGACTCAGAGATCCAAGTACTTGGTACTCGGTTGTGTGCCTCGGTAATAGGATATAAGAGTACTTGGTACTCGGAGATCCAAGTATTTGTACTCGGCCTAAGCACTTTGCACATTGATATCAGAGTCCTTGGTATTCGGAGATCAAGCACCTATCCTTGGCCTTTGCACTTCTTTTAAAAGAAAAAAAGAAAAGAAAAAAAAAAATAATGCACAACTAAATTTTACCTGTATATGCTTAAAATACTTTGTTACACTAGAAAGAAAGTAAGTCTTTAAGTATAGTATAAATAAATTATATAAATTGATAACTGGCCTGAATTCCATGCTTACAACCAACCTGGTTCAAAGACCGACTGAAGCTAGTGCTCATGGTAACATTTTATAAATGTTTAATAATTGTGAATGCCATTATTGGAAAGCTAGAGTATAGAATTCCCATCAGGTTTGGCCACAAATAGTTGGAAAGTAAACACCCTTTTCAGCTATTGGGTGTGTGAGCAGTTAATCTGCCTAGGGCAGTCAGCAGCCCTACTGTGACTTGTGCATGATCTAATTAAGTCCACTGTTTGAAAAAGGAATTACATGGAGATAACAGGTGTGAGCTGTCAGACGAAAAGGATGTTTCATTTTAGCCTCTTCCTTTAATATAGCTTTCTCGTAATTGCAGAAATAAACCACAGGGCCGGAGGAGGAAGTGAACAGCAATAAACTTGACCCAAAATTTGTCTTGAAAATAAAATGAACTTCTAAGAAATTGAAAACCAATGACATTTGAGGGGGAAACCCGAACGCATGAAGAAATTCTAAATGAACTCCAAGTTTCTGAGCACAAACTTCGTGTTTGAAGAGAAAAATGCCTTAGATGTTAAACTGTTTTAGAATATTTTTTTATTTTTTTTGGAGACTGTTCACCAACTTAACTCTGCCATTTAACCAACAATGAGAGTGTAACTCTTAAACCATACACCTCTGTTGTTATTTTTATCATAGCAAGTTAATTTAATGAGTAATTAACTGTCCTTGTGAAAACTGTGTGAACGAGTTCTGTGTGAAGCAAGTCTTGCACGAAATTGGCTGTTTGTGAAAACTCAAAATGATATTGTGCTAGTGACACTGATTTTGCTCTTCTGAATTATACGATGAACAGTTTCTTCAAAAGAGACCAGATAACATATTGAGCACTCGTCTGTCCCTGTTTAATCTATAGCAAATTAGAACAGTGATGTACAATTAATTGTTGCGCTTGACTCAATGTGTAAGAATAAACACAAAATTGGAGAAAAACAATGAAAATTGGCTCAAAGAATAATATTTTGATTGTATTGTGGAAGCATTGACTAGCAATTGATTGAGTAATCTTTGCAGTGCTTTGTTGAATATAAGATGCACTTTTGGGATTTGTCAATAATAATGTAAAAAAAAACATTTTACTACAAAAACCCTGATTAGTTCTTAAGACTGCACTAAAACAAAGGCACAATATTGGCAACTATAAATACCTCTGTAAATTTAATAAACTATATTAACAGTTTCAGTTAAGCCTTCAAAACATGTATGAACTTCAAATACACTAAAGAGTGACGATTTCCAATGTTCTAGCGCTTCATTCAAAGTGCGGACCTGAAAAAAAGAGGTCCACATAATGTAGAGGCTTGAAACACTATGTAGACCTATGTACATCCACACATTGTTTCTACAGTATTGAAGAATAGGATTTTCCTATTTGTCAACAATCTGTACCCTCCCAAAGACCCACTCACTCCTGTGTGATGAGAAGCAATTATGGTGAAGTGTTTTTCTCAAGGACATGCTCAAGGACACGAGTGTCACCAACAAAATTCAAGCCTGCATTAGGATGACCTCACCACCAGCACGTGTGGTTAAATGGGCGAGACTTCTCGGCCACGGCACTCTACTAAATATATGATAATGAGATGACCTTTACCTTTGATGACCTTTGGTCTCTTTACTTCAATGATCAGGACGAAACAAAGCTTCTCTTGATTGACACATGGGGGTACGACTCTCTCCATAACTTCACAGCATCCTCCGGTACACCGTTACAGAAGGACAGATCAAATAGACGTAGCTTCGGACAGCTGTCTAGAACTCTGTGGAAAAGCACAAACCCTGGCTCAATTTCACTAAGAGCTCAAGAATGATTGAGCTTAAATGGGGCTCAAAGAGTTTTAAGTGTCTAACCTGAGATTAATGGTGTAAAATACCTCTGTGTTTGATACCCTTCAAGTACAATTTTGTAAAAATCCAAAACCATCTAGGATAAGGAGAGCTACGTTTTGAGTTATGACCTGGTTGACACCCTTTGCTTTTATTTAGCACCTTCAAAATGGATGACAATGTGCTGCGGAGCATTCAGCAGCCACTGCCAGAAACTCTGGGCAAAAACCTCATCTCTTTACCAAAAGTGTAAGAGAGTTCTTTCACATGCATTACACAACACACTGGACCTTCAGCTTTATGTCCCATCCAAGGATGACGCCATAATGGTTAAGTATCTTGCTCAAGGACACAAGTGCAACGCCCGGGACTTGAACCCTCACTCTGCTGATCAGAAACAACAGAGCTTGAGTTTGGTACTCTTAACTGCTCAGCCACGACATGCCAAATTAATATTATTATTAACACTCAATTAATATTCTACCTTACACTTTCTCAAGTCATATGATTACAAATAAATGCAATGTTAATAATAATAATAATAATAATAATAATAACCAGTTTTTATATAGTGCTTTTCACACCCGAAGGGCATCCCAAAGCGAAAGCGTTCCTTAAACCATCTCAGCTCCCTGGGGAGTATACAGCCTGTGCAACAAATATGCGCTACTAGGCTAAATCAATCACAAGAACCATCTCTGCCCTTACAGGTACCCATATTACCCCTGGGTGGAGAGAAGCAGTTATAGTTACATGTAAGTGTCTTGCTCAGGGACACAAGTGGCACGACCGGGACTCGAACCCACACTCTGCTGAACAAAAACAGCAGAGCTTGAGTTCGGTGTTATTATCCACTCGGCCACGACACCCCTTAAAGTTTAAATTAATTGGAAATTGGACTAAGTCTGTTTAGGAAAACCTACCTCTGCACACTCATTGGACCAACGGCTAGTGTACCAAGAATGTCTAACTGTTCAAGATTGGGTAGGTTGTCAGCTATAGCATATAAGTCACTGTCTGACACACTCCTAAAACAAAGATACAAATCAAAAAGATAAAACTCCCAATGACTGGCTGTTATCACATCATTGCAAAATACACTGACTTCAAAGTCAGTTGAGTTCATTTGAAATTGATTTGAAATGGTCTATTAATAAAAATGTCATCGCACCCAGAAGTTGAAGTTGGACAATTTTTACAGACAAATATTTGTTAAAAAAATATAAAGCACAAAAACTAATCCAGTGAAACTGACATTAAAAGATGCAGGGAGAGTGAATTTTATTGCAACACAATAAAACAATTGGCAACTTTGAAAATGTATGTTTTTTTGTTATTCGCACAGTATAAAAAAGACAGAAAAATTCCAATCGAAACAAAAAATATGTATATCAAAAATATATATTCATAGTGACTATACTACAAATGCACAAACGGAGAAGGATTGAATACACGACAGTATCTGTGAATCATACTATTCAACAAAAAGTATTACTATACCTCATACATATTCATGACCGAATATGTATCAGGTATAGTAAAACAAATATCACATGGCTTATTTTGGGTGAACAGTCGAAATTATCTCCCCTCGGTATTGAAAGTTGACAAACTACTTCCCTCGTCTTTGCCGACTGTTCACCCTCACGCCATGTGATATTTGTTAACTAAAATCTGATAAAACAGCAAAAGAACAGCAACTTGGAATGGCCAAAAATATAGCTTGAAACTGCACTTAAAATAATAATTCATTAAAAAAAAGTGTCGGTGTTTTATCAATCATACCTCAGTGCCGTTAGGTAGAGCTTGCGTAGTTTCTTGCACGACTGCACAAAGTTTTCAATGTTGTAGTTGCTGCCATCAGTTCTCAACCAACCGCTATAAACCAAATAATAATATCATTTTAAGAAGATCCAGAGGTATAGAGCGATAAAGTGCAACAACAGAATTGGTCTACCAGTGCTTGTGTTCATCTTAAATGAATTGAAATTGGATACGATAGAAAATCTTCTGCTCTGTCCATTTACAGGGGCCAGCTACCATCCTGGTAATAGGCAAACAGTAGACCGACCCGTCATCACACTGTTATTCTCATTCACAATGGCTTATTTGACAACTCAATGATGATCACCCATATATCTGTGTACCAAGCCTTCAGAGAAGCAATTTCAAACTGAAATAGATGTCTAGTCAAAGTCAAGGAATAAGTATAATGAAGACCACCACAAATTCCTAATTTTTATTTTAATTGCCGCTGTTAACAAATTTTGTGTTATACGTCGTTGGTTCAAATCCCGCTCTAATCAACCCAAAATTATAGATTTGTATTTTATTTGGCTGCTTTAGGGTCGCATTGACCAAGGCAAAACGGTTTGTCGACTTGTCATTTAATATTTACTAGTACAAATGACACTCAACAATGCCAACGAGCTTTGCAAAACAAAATTTTGCAACATATTTTTATATAACTCACTGTGTCTGCTTTAAATAAAGCAAAACAAAACTGACTTTGGTCATTGAATGTCCTATTGCTTAGGCCTGGTCAAAATACTTACATATGTAATTTACATGCACTTTTTTAATAAAGTCAAAGTCAATATTACTTGACGAAAAAAGACGGGAGGGGCAGAAAGCTAAAAACCTCAGGTATTTTTATTTTAAAAAAATTTCTCACCACCATCCCAAGTCAATCTCTAACAGATCTTTGCATCCCTCTGCCAAAACGCTGAGACCAGATAACGTCAAAGTCCTTGCCCGGAATAGATTCACACCTAGTAAATGCCTACGAAAGAAAGGAAGAAGAAGAAGAAGAAAGAGAGAAAAAAAAAAATGGTTGACAAGGTGCTGTGGCGCAATGTGTAGCCAATCAAACCAGGAACACCGGAGCGAGCCCCTTTTCTTTTTGACAAGTGCACTGGGTTCTTTTACGTGCATTACACAACACAAGGGACCAACGGCTTAACGTCCCATCCAAAGGACCCAGCAATAATGGTTAAGTGTCTTGCCTTAGGACACAAGTGTCACGACTGGGACTCGAACCCACACTCTGCTGAACAGATACACCAGACCTCGAGTTCGATGCTCTTATCCGCTCGGCCACGACACGCAAGAGTTTTGTCACGTACAGTGGAAACATGGTGTGCAACTTCCACACATGTTCATGACATTGTACCTCTGGCATAATATTTGGTCCTTGAGAAAAAGTAGGAATTAACACTTCACGTGTACAAGGTCTGACCAACATAAGCATAGTGTGGACTTCAATACACTTTCAGGCGATTTAATCACAATTTTGCTGTTTTTTCCAAGGGAAGAAAAAACTACCCCCCCTGCCCCCCCCCCCCCCCTCGAAAAAAAAGGAGGGAGAGAAGAAAAATAAATAAATAAAAATGGAAATCAGATCAAAGTAGGAAACCTCTTAATGCTTGTGTCATGTACTCACCTGCATTTTGCCAGCTCTGCCGCCACATTGTCATAATTCTGTATGGTTTGTACAGCATCTAAATTTATATACTCCAGTCTAGGAGAATTTCTGCAAACAAAGACAATTTGTTTCGATACAATTTAAATTTTTGATGAAAATCTTGGGGATAGAGTCATTGCTGACAAAAGGTTTGAAAGTAGTATCAAAATGTTGGGACAGAGGTTGAAATTATGATATTTCCCCTTTGAGATAACCCCCCGGAGTCAGGGTTCTCCATGTAGCATTCGTATAGCACCCTCTGTTTACAATTTACCATGCAATATTGTTATGTCAAAGGTTGAAGTTCAGAGGTCAATAAAAGAACAAGCATCTTCTTGGGTTCACATTGCAACTTAACAACTCGTGTTTAGAACTTCCATATATCAGTTGCTTCTGACAGTATAAAACATTGTGGGAAACGACTTCCTCTGAAGTAATGTAGTTTTTGAGAAGGAGGTAATTTCTCACTAAAATATTTGAATCTGAGATATGCTTCAGGCATGAAGTTTTTCTCAGGCATTTGAAAGCACACTCTTGTCTGCAACAGGTTTTTCTTTCTTTCATTATTTATTTTGCAATTTCCATGACCAATTGAGCCCAAGTTTTCACAGGTTCGTTATGTTATGCATATGTTGGGATGTACATCAAGTGAGGATACTGGTCTTTGGCAACTACCAAAAGTATATCCTGCCTTTAAAATCCCTCTGTGCAATCTTGGACAAAAAGCTTTTTCTTTAAAATTAGTTTTTTGAATTTGATTTGAAGTCAAAACAAATAAATTATATAAATATTGTTTTTGATGCAGCCACAATACACCGATCCATTAAGCCACGCCCATTTCTCCTTGACCAATCACAACCGCAAAATCTGATCACCGTTTGAGCCGTTTGGTGATCTTTGCACAAATGGTGATCGGGTTTCGCGGCTGTGATTGGTGAACTCGTAAGGACGCGGGGCTTAATGGATCGATCTATTGGCGCGAATTGTAACATATCGCATTGAACTCCTCAGGCGAATGGCATCTTGCAAGAAGAAGCCTTTCAGTAAGTTCTTTTGCGGGTTGATGGACAAAAAGGAGCTTCATTTGATTTCCTCCGTTGGATGAGTTGGCAAAGTGGTTGGCTGGGATTAGCTGATTGTAAGGAATGTCAATGAGTTTGTTGGTAAAGATAAATGCTAATAAAATAGTTTGGTAGAAAAAACAATGAAGATAGAGGTAGCACTTAATGACTAACTAATTACATCAAAAAACTGCATGAGCTTTTGTAGCAACAACTATACATGCATCTGATTAAGTGCTACAAAAACGCATGCAGTTTATTAATGTAGCTAGTTAGTCATTAAGTGCTACCACTATTTTCAAAAATAAATGATTCAAACCTTATAATGTTGATGGTCACTGTTTCAGATATCCTTGTTCTGTATAGGTTCAGTCTGGTCAGGTTGGTCAGAGTGGCCAGAGGGTCAAAGGCGTCGCTGTCCAATATCCGCACTGATGATAAATCAAGCTCTGTTTCAAGGAATGAGTAAACAAAAACAAAACAAATACAATATCAATCAAGAACTTACTGTGGAGGAACTACGGTCAGAAGTACATGTTTCTGTGAAACATTCTACTGTTGGGACCAAACAATTAATGGTGACTTTGCTTTTGGGGAAACATATTGACTACTTTTAAGTAGTTATCCCTGTGGGTTCCTTCTGACAACTCTTAATGGTCATTCATCATTTCCCTCCAGTGGAGGGCCACAGACCAGGACATTTACAAAGTTTGCCCATAACTTTTTCAGCTACTACACGACTATCCCACTCGGCGGGACCTGGTGGTGGATTTCACAAAGAGTTAGGGCTGGTCTTATCTCGAGCTAGGAAGAAATTTGTGAAATCGAACTTAGAATGAATTTTTTTTTAATTTTAATCCCGGGGAATTCTTATTTGTTTATCTGTAGGTTCACACCAGAAAGTATATTACAACAATAGTATTATAATAAATTAATATTATTATTATGATTGATCTGAGCTAAGATTGATCCTAAGTTTATGATGGCCGACCGTGTTAGTTCGCAAAGTAAAAGGAAAACCACACAATTTCGAGGCATATTTGTGTAGATCATTGTATTCTACTTTTACAACATCTTTCTAACCAGCATTTTTAACAAACGGTTAAAAAACGCTTTTTATAGACCAACTCGTCTGATCCAAGGCAACGTGTCCCTTTAATATTCATCTAGCACAATGTAATATGTGCACCTTAAATAATTGTTTAACTAAAAAGAAATCTTAATATTTTTTCATACACTGGTTACACAAAATGTACAGTAGATACGTTTCTCATAAATACCCTATTTGATTTGAATCCAGTATTATTTCTATTCTCTGTACAATGTAGATGTGTTAACTGAACTCACTCTGACCTCATTTCAACTGAATGCATTATAATTTGTACGAACTACTGAACCCTGCTCTATGGACGGTATCGGAAGCATTATTGTGCTTGTGTGTGTAGAGCTCAATGTGCAAAGGTCACGGCTCCCACTCTGTGAGATTTTCCACAACACAATGAGACACTAACACGAACGTCATGAACATGGGCAATTGTCAGACACTGTACATGTACATTCGTTTCAAGTTTTTGTTGAATAGCCTGGTTGGCAATCTTGTCTACTTATAGCCTACAGTAAGGGGCCTACATACTCGGAATTTACACTGAGTTTTGGGGTAAGTTTTTGATGGATTCACCACTCTTGTTTGGTCTAAAAATGTGAATAGTTTTTTCTAGATACCAGCGCTTTATATGATTTATTATTATTATTATTATTAAAAATGTGTATTCATGTTAGGATTAAGGCCTATGCTGAAAACATTGTTATCACATTTGAATCATGATCGAATACATACTATTTTGCTATAATGTGAACATTTCATATACGTATGTACACGTACATGTACATGTATGCTACATAAATGTTCATGTAATTAAAATATACTATTTGAGTAGTATTGCAATTGCATGATGTAGGCCTACATGCAACATGAAACCAACATTATTCTTGTAACTGAAATAACCTTGGTTTTCTTTAGAAACAATTGTTGGTGTGATCATAAGAGTTCCTTTCTCGTATGTCCTTTACCAAACTTGACTGCTGTGAACAGCATGCAAATAGCATGTTAGTGGTACATCATGGGTCTACATGTATCATTGCATTTATACAGAGTTACAACATCATTCATGTTAATGATAGCATGGTAGTACAGCATGAACAGAATGATTTCTTGGATGAATGAAATGCTTGGAAGAATGCTAATACTGAACTGTTGTTGGTGTCTCCTGTAGCCCTTGAACTAAATCAAAGTATAGCATTTAAAGGGGAACTGAATGCTATGATGAATGCTTTACTTTATCTTTTTACATACACTAGACAAGGGTTAGGGTTAGGGTTAGACGTGAACATCTTGTTTTTATTATATGTAACAAAAAGTAAATTTCTAGTGTTGTGTTTGGTTTATACGTTGTATATTTCAGGTCTAAACAAAAATATGGCTGAGGAGTGTTATTTTCGTGTGGACTCTGGTGACATGTTCTGTTGCAAACTTTGCTATGAGAAGTACAATGACGCAGATCGCCTTCCAAAGCTTCTACCCTGCGCTCACACATACTGCTTGGCTTGCCATAAAGATTGGGCAGAGAAAAATGAGAAAAAAGGCTTTATCATTTGTCCAAGCTGTAAAAGAGAACATATACTTCCGGTGGGTGGGGTGGACAAGCTGAACACAAACTTTGCACTCAAGGAAGTAATTGAGGAAGCTTCAAAAAACAAGCAAGCTGTTCCATCTAGCACTAAGGTAAGGTGAAAGAATCACTTACATTATAACAACCAAGTCAATCTCGAAATAAAGGCTTGCAGTAACAATGTAATTTGATTATCTTGTTAATGAGTTGGGTGGTTCGGAAAATGTTGACTTGGACAAGATCTAATCAGATGTCCTGTGGTTTGGAAAATGTTGACTTGGACAAGATCTAATCAAATGTCCTTGGGCCCTTAAGCAGGCCCTGCACATTGCTTTTTCGCTGTCTCCCATATGCCTTCGGCCATAAGGTGATAATAGATGATGATGTCATATGGACATCATGTAGCTGAATAATTATCATGTTTATAGGAAGCTTTACCAAGATTGATGGACGTATTGTGGAGTAGTGGAATGGTCAATGTAATTATTTCTGGTAGGCAAGCGACATCGATCTATAACGTGGCGTGACAGGCTGAGCAGTTTAGAGCTCAAGCTCTGGTGTTTCTGATCAGCAGAGTGTGGGTTCGAGTCCTGGTCGTGGCCCTTGTGCCCTTGAGCGAAACTTCACCAAAATGCTTTGTCCTTCGGATGGGACATAAAGCCATAGGTTCCGTGTACTAGGGTCGGTAGTGCATGTTAAAGAACCCAGAACACTAGTAGGGGTTAACCCTGATGTTGATGATTCACATAGCAAGCACTCTTGTTTACAGGTTTCCTCAGGCCTCAGGCTTGTGAGCTAAGTTTACTTGGAGGCATCCTTGGTTTTATTACCAAAAATATATCATAATAACCAGAAAAACTAAAATTATATTTTTACTTTTCATAATCATTTAGGAATCAATTAGTGCCACAGATGAGGGGAACACTCAACAAAGAAGTATCGCTGGAGCTTTAGGTTCCTCTCAACATGAAACCCAGCATCTTCGGTCGACACTTGAAGCCCTCGCTCTAGAAATCCAAAAGTCTGGAAAAGTTTTTGATGACATGATTACAGGCATAAGAGGAGAGCGCCATGATGTTACTGTAAAACGGGCAGCCACCCTCAAAACTATTAACAGCGAGTATAATGCAATACTCAAAACAGCTGCAAAACAGAAGGATTATCTTATTCAAGAGGTGAACAAATGCTGCGAGCAGAATTTGACATTGTTAACAGCTTACGAAGATGAATGTAAGCGGAAAAAAGAGGAACATGATAACTACTTTAGAGAGCTGCGTAAGGATATTGACGCACAACAGCAGGATGAGAAGCCTTCTCATGAGGTATTGGACAGGTTATGTCAAGATGCTCAATCCCGATCTCTGAGCTTGAACCACGAGTTTCAAATCACTTTCAAAGAGTTACGTTACAGCAGTGACGGCTTCAAGGGTATCGTGGACGACATCAATTCATGGGGTAAAGTGAGCCGAATCTCCCACAATCTAACAATCCAACCAACATGTCCAGTGCAGCAGGCCGGCCCAGCAACAACTGGCATTCACTCGGATAGTATGAATCGTTATCAGTTGAAATCGAGGGTGGTGAGGACCTATGATGCCAACTCACCATGCTGTGTCACACAACTAAGAAACGAAGAAATCGCCATAGCAAATGCAAACTCTTATAATATCAGTATATTTTCCTCACCGGAGTACAAGAGGACTTTTCAGGTGAAAGTTTCACGAGCGGTGACATTCAATCAAGGAATAACAGGTACAATGGCAAGTTCTTATTATGATGTGATGTACAGTTAGGGTTTATTTTGTAGTGTCAGTGCATACACATTGTATCTTCATTTTGCAAAAAAATACCTCACACGAAAATGCTCTATGCAAAAACTACCTCATCACGTAAATGTTTTTATGTGTAATAATAAAAGCAATAACTAGCTTTTATATCTAGTGCTTTATCAACCAACATCTCAACAGACTTATTAATTTTCAGACAGATTTTGAATTATTTATATCATGAGACCCATGTAACACCTAGTAAGGTTTTACAAGTTGTTACAGTGCATTCAGCAGCCGCTGCCAGAAACACCAGGGCAACCCTTTCTCTCAGTGATAAATGTAACTGGGTTCTTTTAGATGCACAGGAAACAACTTTATGTCCCATACAAAGTTCCAAGCAATATTGCTTAATTGTCTTGCTTAAGAACACAGCTGAAAAGACTGGGACTCGAACCCACGCTCTGCTGATCAAAAACACCAGAGGTCGAGTCCAGTGTGCTTGAATGCTCGCCGTGTTCATCCCAGCTATTTAAAGTGAGAGCTGATGATTTGACAATTTCAAACTTGCTGTTTTACAAAATTGCACAGACTTTATGATTTGTTTGTCGTCTAGGGCTTGTTTCAGACAAAAGTAAAACTTAAATGAAATAAATATAATATCTTTCTATTCTATTATAGGAATGTGTATGGGCCCTGGAGATACACTACTAATTAGTAACCCTGATCAGAACGAGATTCAGAACTTGGATCTGCTAGGTAACATAAAAACAATTATTAGGGTATCAAAAAAAGAGGAGTTTGATCCTGCTGGTATGGTGTGCAGCCCTAGCGGGCGTCTGTTCGTCTGCGACAGGAAGAATCATTTGCTGCGTGTATTCGCACTACATGTAAGCCAGAACAGCTGGGAAGAAATCGCACGGATTGGCCAGCGTGGGAAGGACCCGGGGTGCTTCAACAACCCAAGTGACGTCGCCCTGATGCCAGATGGTGAAATTGCAGTGGCAGATTTCAAGAATGACAGAATACAGGTAGATTGTTCATTTGGACTTGATATGTTGCAACCTCTTTCCCACCGTAGCTCTGTATTTCTATCTCTAGATAAGATATTTTCATGGTAATTGTGCCACCAGTGTGTCCGACTTGGTTCCTCCTATCAGGATGTTTGAGCGTTAAACCAGCTTTTCTTCTTACACAAACACTTTTGCTTTGCTGAGATGTAGAACAAAGGACCATTCCAACAGCTTTATTCCACATACTGATTCTCTTTGAAACTCCTTGCCTGGTGCATGTTTCCCTCCATCCTACAATCTAGACTTTTCAAAGAGGAATATCAATTCCTATCTTCAGCACGAACTGAGTTATTTTGATCTGAATATTTTTTTCTTGTAGCTCTTTACCAAGAGTGGCTTTTGGCCTTGGTTGAGGTGAACTTGCACAAAGAAAAATTATAATAATGGTGTCCACTCTCCTACATGTATCACACAGGCATGTGGTTTCCCAGGATTTTTCTTGACTTAAGCATTTTCTCAAAATCATATTGAGCCTTGAAACTTTCTCAAAAAGAAGTAAAGCAGTCACTAAAATGGGAGAAAGAAAATTCTCCACATTTTGTTCAGAAACCTGTAGTGTAGTATTTCTGGTGATGCAAAGAGTCTGTCATCCTGCTGAATTGTCTCAGAGGGTTCGGGTCTAGAGTTGAAGACCAAGGCCTGTAAGTCATTTTCAGGAATTTTCACATTTGGTTAAACTCATCCCGGATCTCAGGAAATTGAGCGTTTAGGGGGGGGGGGTATCTTTACAGCACATGAACTACGCGTTAGGTCTAAAGCTTAAAGTTTTTAGGACAAAACGCAGCAAGACACAGTTTGTTAATATTTCCACCTCCACAATCGTTACAGATCTTAGATGGAGAAACACTTGCCATCAAGAGGATGATTGCGACATCCGGCTCCGAACTTGGGCAGCTCAAAGGCCCCTCAGGAATCGCCGTTGACTCCGAAGGGTTCATGGCCGTCACTGAACCTCTAAACCATCGGGTGCAACTATTCACACCTGGGGGAAAGCCTTTCATGACACTAGGAGCAACGGAAGAGGGGCCCGGATATTTAAAGTGGCCAATAGGTATTGCCATCACAAAGGCAAAAGAAGTGGTTGTCTGTGACAGAGGAAATGACAAGGTCCTAGTATTTTGAGTTCCAATCGTAATCTAATGAAAATACCATTCGCTTCAAAAGGGTGTGCATAACATTACTTAGGAGCCATTTAAAATTCTTTTTCTTAAGTTTTCTTTGACCTACATGTACTCACCCACCCAAAACTTCAATTTGTAAATATTTACAGACTATTTAATATTCCATACTATACAATGAAGAACAATCGCAATGTAATGCCTAAAATAAAGTCAGATAGTTTAGATCAATGCTCTCCCATGTCAGGAGTTTTTAATTTTTTTTTGTTTGCTTCAGGTTTGCAACTATGTAAATGAGATTATAATCACTTAGTACTCTAGCTGTATATAACACATTACAGTCCAAAGACTACTTTTGACCAACTGAATGTTTGATCCAGACATTTATTGACACAGTTCACCAGGGCCCAATTTCATGGCTCTGCTTATCGCCAATTTCTGGGCTTACCATCACCATTCTCTGCTTACTGTGTATTGCAATTGATGACTTTCTGCGCTAGCTGTACAAGTGAAGAATGCCTCATAACGTGGAGTACGCATGCACACAGGCACAAGTTCCATGCTAACCCAAGAAATAGGCTTTACATAAGCGCGGAATTCCCTGCTTCTGTAAGCGCCGATTCTTTTCTTAACTGGTAAGCAGAACCATGAAATTTCAGGCGATGATAAATCTACATGAATACCATAATTTGTACGTGCAATTTGTAGTAGCACACAGTAGCCGTGTGTGATGTTGGTGCTAAATGTTTTTTAAAGGCAATGTACACCTTTGGTTTTTGGAACCGTTCGCTTATTTTAATCCCATATAATTTACAATAAAAACCAGCGTAACAAAATTTCAGAATAAAACAGAGAGAAATATGTCCACGCAGGAAAAAGAATCCCTGTAGGAATACACAATCTGAGAAACGTTTCTAACAGAAACGTTTCTCAGATTCAAATTTTGAGGCATATCACCTTTCATCTTTTTCCATAAACCACATTACTTTGTATTATCGAAAGCTGCTGTACTTCTAACTAAGTAAGTATTTATTGCCATTAATTTTAAGAGTGATTACCAAATGTATACCTTTAATGAATTTGTACCATTACTATTAGAGATCTGGGCTCGATTTCTGATTAGTCGAAAGAAGATCACAAGGCCATGTTTAGTGGCGAGGAGTGGGCCTGAGGAAGTTGAGTCAGTTAGCCTATGTTCTCAATATTTTAAGGTTTTCTAATGTTTTTACTCGAAAGGTATTTATGAATGGAAACAAGAGAGTTGTGACTCAAGTCTTAAATTGTTGTTTAAAACATCGCAGAGTCGTATCCGTGCGATAAAGGACCAAGCTGAGTGCGAGCTTTGTTATTGCATGGCCAAGACCCTGCCAGTTTTAAGTGGGCGTTTAAGACCTCCATGCCACTCTTTTATTCCCTTATTGTAGGTAATATTTTTCAAAAGAAAAACACAAGGCTGTTAGACTTGACCAATTTCAAGTTCACTGGCCAGACGCTAAAATTGCTGGCCTCGGACATGCAGTCTTGTTTCAATTCCAAGACGCGGTTACAGATAATTTCAGTACGGAAAACTTGTTGAGTGCAAAGTTGGTGTAAATTACAATAAAAACCAGCGTAACAAAATTTCAGGACAAAACAGAGAGAAATATGTCCACGCAGGAAGAAGAATCCCTGTAGGAATACACAATCTGAGAAACATTTCTAACAGAAACATTTCTCAGATTCAAATTTTGAGGCATAAAACCTTTTATCTTTTTCCATAAACCACATTACTTTATATTATCGCAAGCTGCTGTACTTCTAACTTAGTAAGTTTTTATTTCCATTAATTTTAAGAGTGATTACCAAACGTCGTATACATTCCCTTTAATGAATTTGTACTATTACTATTAGAGATCTGGGCTTGATTTCACAAAGAGCTAAGATTGATGTTAAGTGCAAATCAATCCTAATTGCTAAGCAAAGTGTGATGCCACAATACAAATCACCATGGTAACACTGACATCTCATCTTAAGATAAATCTTAGTGCTTTGTGAAATCGACCCCTGTGTCATTTTGTATGTGACTGATTTCTCTAAAATCTCAAGTCATGTCGAAAAAAATAAACAAGTAAAAGAGGGGCTGCAAGGTTTAATTTAGTTTTGTGATGCACTCATTTTACAATAGAAAGAGTCATCATAAAAGCGGGGGGGGGGGGGGGGGGGGTATTAAAAGTAAAAAAAAAAAAAAAAAAAC
>JAUELU010000025.1:7874692-7885535 GCA_032357145.1 Evasterias troschelii
ACCTTAAACCACGTGTGTTATGATGAATGTTATTAATCTTCTGGGATTATGCCATCTGCAGTAAATAGAATGATCATGATGCTATTAAATTGGGGAATGGCTGATGAATGAGGCTTTGAATTGGTTTAAATTGGTTTCGGTTTCGCAGTACATCATGTATGTAAACTTAATATCTTTCAATTTGAGCAGTCGGAATGGTTCGTTACAGAAACCGTTATTGGTCAATGGTTCTTAAAAGAACCTTTATTAATGTGGCTCTCACAAAAACGGAAATGAGGCAGAACCCAAGTTAAAATTCCATTTATTTAACCATTTTCCGGGTCAGCATGACCTAGAAATTGTTCAGAACCCAAGTTAAAATTCCATTTATTTAACCATTTCCCGGGTCAGCATGACCTAGAAATTGTTCAGGACCCGACGAGCCCGGAATTCAGGTAAATTCTGAATCACGAGTTCTTATGGTAATGTTAAAATTTAAAAAACGAATAACCATTTATATACCGGTGAGTAAGGTTTGCTGTGACTATCATGAACAACTTCTTGCGGATGACCTAAGCATTGGGAACTTCATTGGTACCGATTGGAGAACGAATTCACTTTAAGATTGCTCTTCCTGTTTTTAAAGGCTTGAACAAAACTACTCCGCGATATACTTCCACTTTACTGTCACATTAAACTCCACCAAGATTTCTTCGGTCCACACTTGACATTACTCGCTTGAATGTTCCCCGAGCATAGGTCAAAAAGCTTTCAGTGTAACTGGGCGAATGATTTCGAACAATCTTCCTACTGTCATTAGGGAATCTGTTACTTTATCTACATTTCGTAAAGTTCTAAAGACTCACCTTTTTCCGTGTTAAGTGCTTTTATGTGCGCTATGATCTTGATGTAATAGCGCCTTAAGTTTATTCTTTTTACTTGTACTTTTTTTTTATTTTTTTTTTTTCATGTTTTTTTCTTGCTTTTGTTTGATATGAAATATCACTTTTGTTCGTTGTCCTTTAGTTGTTCTTATGTCTATGTACTTATGCATTGGCCTATAAATAAGTACTTGCATTTATATTCAATAGAAGATGTACTTTGTAATTACTTGGGGTGAATAAACAGAGTCTAAGAGCTCCACTCAAAAGTAGAAAACAAATTATGTTACAGTGATCGAACTATCTCAAAACCATCATTCCTTTGTGACACTGCAAACTGAAAACTTTACAATCTGTCGACTCTTTAGCTTCAGGTCTGTGACTTTACTTGACCTTTGTCGAAATAAAAATAGCGTACACACTCAAGATGTCAACAATTAGCGACAAAAACATATTACATCTGTTAGAAAAAGGATCTGCAAACAGATGGCATGGAAGTCCCTCATGTAATTATTAAGTTTTGTAATTCCGTATGGCAGAGACTGAGGCAATATTCAACGACGTTTAGCCCTTTGTGCGTGTAAAGAAATACCTAAAGTAAATCATTATTCAAAATGCACTGTAATTATAATGATTAGATTTAAGATAAATACACCCGTATCCTTTAGATCAACAGCACACGAGAAGACGGAAATTAAAAGTTTGTGAGTCTTACCTGCCGACTGGCACGTAAATTTAAACGTAGGCCTACCCTCTTTAAAAACATTTCGGATTTATTTGATTAATTGCAAAATAAACTGGGAGGGGAAGACGCACGTGGAAACCTCGACAGCACGGTTGAAACATCATTTGTCTCTTGTATTTTGGCTGTATAATTGAGTATTGGTTTGTTTGACAGCGGATTGAACCGGCTGCCATAATGACATCTCCCAGACGTCCTTTTATGAACAGAGCGTAGAAACATTAAATTATAAGCTTGGAGTCGAGGAACGGTGATGGCTTCTTAACAAATATAAGTTATTTGTATTAAATTGAATATCACAAATCGTTTTTACAATTATCATTTATTTGGCGAAGGGGCCAAGAATTTCCAAAATCGTTATTTTTACAAGAGGAACTGACAACATCATGTGTCTCTACAAGATAAAACAAGCAAGAGGAACAACCAGTAAAAACGACAACCCCGTTCTAGGTACCCAGACCCAGGTTGGATTCGAACCAGAGTCCAAAATATGCAAAAACTTGAAAAGGTGCAGGAACGACTTCGCCAAAAAAATTAGTTATTAAACCAATCAGGAAACCCTCATCGGATACGGCAGAATTTCGCCATCTTTTAGCACATGTCCGTGGTGGTGTTCGAACCAGGAGGCACTGGTGTGGCAGCCAACGAAAGACAAAGGTTAATCTGGATTCATACTATTGGCAGGGGTTATGTCCGTGTTGGTGCTCAAACCAGGGACACTGATGTGGTAGCCGAGGAAAGACAAAATCTAACCTTTATCAGTACTTTGGGTGGATTTAGCTAAAGGCAGTGGTTATCCTCTTCAACAAGAGATAGAGATAGGAGAGAGGGGAGAGGGGAGAGGGGGAACGGGGGATGGAAGAGGGCTCTCCAATTAGACAGAATTTAGAACCGATGATCTGATAAGTTCTCACTCCCTTGGGTGTTAATAGCAGTCACTGATGATTGCATTGTACTTTTCCGGTAAGTCAATTTGAACTGTACAGTCTCATGTCTGATAAAAACATGGACAAAAAGAAGCTATAATGTAAATTAAATAAAATCCACCACACTCATTGCTTGCCTGGAAACACGTTGTGGTCTGTAATGTGAATTGCATTAACGTCGATCGTCCTAATGGGAAATTTAATAATTTGATCAACCCATTGACTTAAAAGTGCATTAGTCAGGTTAATAGACGAAAAGATCATCATTGAAGCCAAAAGGCAGATAACTAATAATAGGATGACAGTTGGATAATACCATGGAAGGAATTTTGACTTATTTAGTATAAAAAGTTGCATTCTGATTCTAAAAACAGACACACACTCACATACACCAAAAGACAACAATAAATCTTACCTCAGTACCTACTACAATAAATACAAAATGCAAATAGAGACATTATATTCTACTTTTAAAACAGTATTTCCAACCATACTCATTTCATAACATTGTATAGCCCAAAGCGCCCAATCCAAAACAACGTGTCAAATTATAAAGGAACATTGCCCCACATTTGGGCTATAAAAAGCATTTGGTTTGAGTCGGACGTGGTTGGAAAGATATTTATTGATTAATAACAAGAAAATAATGATTCATATCAATACCCCTTAAAAGTGTGTTAATTTTATAACACAAAAAAAAACAGTCTGCTTTTTAATTTTATTTTTATTTGTTTATTTTTGTTTTTAAAGAACCATGTTTTGACTGCATAAAATGGTGGATCGTATGTTCTGCTATGGTTGTATTTCAAGAAACAGTTGTATTTTTTTAAACTAATCAACACTCACTAGTTACCAAACGCTTTATTTATGTTTTATTTATATATATATATTTTTTTTGCATGAGCAACTCTTGAAATAGATGATGAGCCATTCAAAACAGCGAAACTTTAAGATATTTGAAGGCAATGTGCTCCTTAAAAGGACACAATGCCTTGGACTAGGCGATTTTGGCTATGAAAAGCGTTTGAAACAGTTTGTTATGAAAATCACATGGTTATAAAGACGTTTTAAAAGTAGTATACAATGATCCACACAAATATGCCTCGAAATTGTCTGGTTTTCCTTTTACTTCGTGAACTAAAACAGTCGGCCATATTGTGGAGTCAACAATTTGGCTTTTTAAAATGGCGGGAAAAGTTCGAGGCATATTTGTGTGGATCATTATATTCTACTTTTAAAACATCTTTCTAACCATATGCATTTCATAACAAACGGTTTCAAACGCTTTTCAAAGCCCAAATCGCCCAATCCGAGGCAACGTGTCTCTTTAAAGCATCCCTTCTAATCACCACGCCCTCTACGCACAAATGTTGATGAGGATTTCGTTAAAATGGACTATGGTACCTCATATCTAGTTGTAAAAACTGTTCGGTTTAAGAGGAAGGGAACTGTCAAATTCAATTTTGTAATGTACTCATTTTCAAATAGAGTCCTCATGTGAGTGGGGAAAGAAACACAAGCCTCAAACCTCACGTTAAAAATATGGTTTTAATTGCCATTGCATTCAATACCCTCCCAGTGCAAAATTTGTCAACATCCGATGACATGACATCATTATGAGAAAAATGGGTCAGTACATTTTTGTTCAGGGGTGTTTTTTGATCATTAGGAGGGAAATTTCAAACACGACCTCATTGGATTTCAACAAATGATATGTCTTGACATTTCAAGGAGGAATATTTCGTCAATCAACATTTTAAATCAAATAACGTTTTGTTTGAATATCATTGAAAGTCAGGAATATACCAAGACACCCCTGTTCAAAAATTAACAGACCCTTTTTCCCCAGAATTATGTTATCGGATGTTTTGGATGTTGAAAAATTTTGCCCCGGACGAAGGATCTCGATTAAAATGGCAGTTTACACCATTTTAACGTGAGGTAGAGACTTGTAACTTTCCCCCACTCGCCTGAGGAGTTCGTCTCTTGGAAAATGAGTATACCACAAAATCGAATTTGACATTTCCCTTGTTCTTTATGTTTCAATTAAGGACGAGGCAGTCGGTTTCCCGCACAATACTGGTACGGCAGGTAGCGAGCGCACTTCCATTCTATTAACTCGTTCTTTGCTCGTTGGCCATCCAAGCAGGTTGACTGTTGATCGCGCTGTTAGAGGCCGTTTTTTATTGACTGCAGAGCGTGTGGGTTTGAGATTATTTTGTGTGCATGTGGTCTTCAATAATGTATATTTGGTTTGCATATTTGGTCTTCAATAAAGACATCAGTTTTATTATGCACTGAAGTTTGAGTGCTAATGTAGAAATGTATATTAAAGATATTATACAGGCTAAGTACAGCTGACAAAATAGTCGCACACAGTGTTCATGGGTAGGCATACCCAGAGTTGTGGGGACTTGTTTACAATGGACAGAGGTCCCCACAATGTTTTTCTTTGTTAAAATGGATCCACACAATGTGATTCTTTAGAAAAGGAAATAATAGAAAAACAATAGGAAGTCCCCATCACAACGGTGTGTGCAAAAGTACGTGTGGTTTTGTTGTGATCAACCATTAACAACATCAATAACAAACCTGAAAGTATTTAGCCTTAGTTCATCCGTTGTGTGAGTCAGAAGATATGTGAATATCCATGCATAAGTTTCAGCGTGTAAATAAATTGTGATTAATTTTGCAGTTACGGTTTTTAGGTTTTCAGATACAGTTTTCTCGAATATGATTTCATTTCAGATGGAAATATTTCACCGAAAATAATGGTTCTAGTCGGAACTTAATTATCAGTAAGCTTTCAGACTAAATTTAAACAATATGTTTTCAGATACAGTTTTCTCGAACATGACTTCATTTCATAGGTAAATATTTCACAGAAAAGAAATGGTCTAGTATGAACTTTAAAAACAGTAAACTTTCACTAAAATAAAACAATGATTTCATCCCTACCAATCATATGTACCTTTAAAGCTGTGGAACAAAGGGGAAATAATTACAAATGCATTTTTTGGAAAATTGTATGTTTATGATTGTGTTTGTGGTTATGTTAATATGAATAAATTAGACGGTCAGTGAGCCGACACTGCCGGTGAAAGGCGGTAAATATGGTAAAGAAACCATCGACCGTGAGTTCATGCACAAATGAGTTCTTTGAGAACGAGAAACAAACCGTAAGACACCAAGCTCGACCGTAGATTGGGCTTGGCAAAATAACTCCATCTTGTAATTGATTAACTTTAGTAGAATGTATAATATTTGCAGCCTCTGAGTGTTTGCCGGCATCCCACCCAAACTGTTTTGGGTGGCATCATTAATCCCACCTCCTCCCTTGCAAACAAATATAATAATCAAGTTGATAATTTTAATTAATAAGTTAAACCACAAAAAACTGAGGTGTTAAAATTGACACCGTTGGTGTTATCACATAAGTACCGAACAATGAATCAAAATTAACACGGTAGTAAATATATTTTTTATTTTGCAGATAATGGTGTTATTTTAGTGTAAATGTTGATTCTTTTATTATAGTGGCTTTTTATATAGCGCTCAGGTCCGCTCATGGCGCTTCAACATTATTACCCCTGGTCACTGGGCCATTTTATTTCATTCCTTAAACCATCTCAGCTTTCAGCTCCCTTGAGAGTAGACAGCCTGTGCTGCCAAATATGTAGCGCACCAAGCTAAATCAATCATAAGAACCATATCTGCCCTCACAGGTACCCATTTACCCCTGTGTGAAGAGAAGCTATTATAGTTAAGTGTCTTGCTCAAGGACACAAGTGTCACGACCGGGACTCGAACCCACACTATGATGATCAGAAACACCAGAGATTGGATCCGGTGCTCTTATCCGCTTGGCCACGACACGGTATAAAATGGTGTCAATAACACCCACAATTTTGCAGTTTATTTTAAGAGCAGGGTGTCAGATAGATTTAGGTGAAAATAGTCGATTAATGAGGTGTGATGTTTTCAGCGGTCCTTAAACGTTTAGACCGGTGACCAAGATTGGAAAATTCACGCGCTCGACTGCGACCGGCACCCGCCGATTGCCAGCTTATTGACGTCCCAGCTATGAGAGGTCATGTCATAAAACAAGCTCATTTTAACAACATTTTATTGAAACGGTTTGTTTTAATTAAATATATTCATGAGTAATTGCAATGTGCCAAAAATAAAAACGTGGAGTACAAAAACCTTACAGCTTTGATGATAGATCGATCGTGTGCCACTCTTTTTGTTATGTTTATTAATTTTTTATTATTTTATGTATTTATTAATTCTGATTGCGAAGCCAATGATTTCGAGATAAGCAAACTTAAACACTCAACCAAGAACCACATGGAGAGAAGACAAGGAATAAAGTTTCAGTTTTAGATGGACAACCTCGGAGAATGAATTCAAGTTTTAAAGCTTTGCTGTGCTCGTTCTTGGGCAACAAAGATTAAAGAAACATTATTTGTGTATTATGATGCTTCTTTGTTTAGTTGGTTTTTTTGGAGGGGGGGCTCAACAAAGAAAGTTGACTAGAGCGGGATTTGAGCCAGTGACTTCCGGATTAATTTGCAGGCGCTCTACCAACTGATCTATCCAGCCCTTGTTGTCAACCCAGCAGTTTCGGTTGTGTTTATAATTTGATAGTTTGCTGTTCATGTGAGAAATTATTTTGGGTTTTTTCTGCCGCAAAATATGACAAAAGTAGTGAAACAAAACTATACTGTGCTGTTTGTTGTCAAACCGAAATCGGCTAAATTGTTTTTACAAAGGACATGGCGCTAGGCGCCTATCTTTTTGGGCTGAAATATTTTGCCCTTGACACCATTTGAAAGGGAATAATTTGTAGATGCTTCCAACAACAGCGTGATGGGCTAGTAGCTATAGTAACTAGTGCAGTATTAATTTAGAGTGTGTATGACTATTTTGTTCACATTAATTTTACAAAGCACTCAAAAGAGTCCAGATTTGGCATAAAATAAACATTAATGTTTACCTGAACAATATATTTGGGCTGGTTTTACTTGGCCGACCGTCATTTTTCTGCTGTTATGCATTTTAAGAACATTTTTAGTCGCAGTTTCTTTTTTTTCTCCTGGGATTTGCTTGCCCCGTTGAACTTGGGTACTCTTTTTAGAAGTACACGGTATAAAGTCAGGAAGGGTTAACCGAATGGCAGGGCGAAACTGGTGTCAGATTGCTGTCAGTATTTATCCCAACATGTGGTTACAGCATTTCAAACGAACTTGCATGATCAACAACTTGACAATTTACTTACATGTCTGAACTTCTCAACATCTTCACAGTTGAATCCCAAGCAAGATAGTCTGCTGTCTCAGTTTCAATGGCGGAGCCGGACAGCAAACCTCTCAGTCAGTTAATACACGCAACAGCTATGGCATGCATGAGTGAACACAACTCTTATTAGCAATGCAACTATTCAGATTTCTATGACACCACCTGTCAAATTGCACGATAAAAATAGGAAAGCGCCAACTATCCTAACTTATGTCAAAGTGTTTGAGTACTTTGAAGTATCAGAACATTTTAAAACTTAACAATGAACATAGCCTACACTGGAGTTGATTACGTTATTTACAAGGCGTCCTAGATATACAAATATCGTCAGAAATAGAAGATATCTATACAGCAATACCGAGCGTGCAGACAGACACCAGGAAAAACAACAATCCCACATGGAGACTACAAGTTTGCCACGGATTCTCGACTGTCGATTCCCATGGGCTTGCAGCGTCGAATGATCACACGACACAATGGCGCATCAGCGGACAGAGTCAAGGGTGTTTTGGCTAGAAGTAACGGCGACAAACACCGAGTCAACCTCGCACTCTTGGTCATCCTTTACGAATCAAGCACCCTTCACAATCCAATAAAAAGTTCCGAAAATGATACAAGATTAACTTGAGTTTTTCTGCTTTTGGATAGGCATTTTCCCATAACATGTCCCTCGGGGCACAAAACACTGTTATATTACTTTTCGTACTTTTGTTTCACTACATCCTGACTTGTTAAGAATATTGCGGGCAATAGCCCAATTTCAAAAATAAAATTCAAATTAAATGTCAAATTTCGAGAACTCCACACATTTTACGTAAAATCACTTCTTAGGGCAGTGAGTACTTTTGGCTATTAGGCCTACAGTAGAAGTTAATGACTAAACAAATTACTTGGCAAATATCACTATGGGGAGCGGTTGATATTATAAAACATTGTAAGAAACGACTCCATTTGAAGTAAATGTATGAGAAAGAGGTGATTTTCCACCCCAAAACTTGAATCTTAGAAAGGCTTCATGAACATGTATACTACCCTTTAAAAGTGTCAAAGTGTGCTAGTACTTAACCATTTTATGTTATACATAAAGCAGCAATAGGCAGGAAACCAGTTGCAAATGGTATAAACCATGATAAAGTGCACGGTAGCCATTTTCTGTTTAGCATAAGTATTGTTAACTTATCTGTTTGTGCTGAAGAAGTTCAAAGAAACTTGGCCCTAAACTCCGTGCCAGAATTGACCAGGATCCCGGGTCGGGGGCCAGACCCATTTCTGGGACAGGCAGATTCTTCGTCAATTTGACCCATTCTTGCCGTTTCTTCGAGTGATACTAGCTCGGAAGCTAGTTAAAACAATGAATTTTAGTTCATATTCTGCTTAAGTTTAACAACTTTCTGTGTCAATTTAATACAGACTTGGGGTCACACTTATTCAGAATTGGATGAGGCCCCCGTCTCGGACCGGAAACCGGTTCAACTTTGACCTTGGTGTCTACTTTCCAAGCACTCTTATTATTGGTTACGATCATTAATGCACGCGTAAATATTGTGCTGACAGGTGAATCTTACGATTAGGTCTACATGGTGTAATCCAAAATGCCATGACTTAACCGAGCATGGTTTCTAATTTGAATAGAACTGAAAACATGAAAAAAATTCCTGGCTGTAATTCGGTTAGCATGACAACGACGTCAGATTTGAAAGGAGCTTTTTTTATCATTAGCGATCGATAATGCTTGAAAGCACGCGTGTGCGTTAACAATGGAATTGCATTGTTGTCTCGTTCATCTGCATAACAACAGCTTACAGGATGCCCTTTGCATTGCTTACGGTTGCCAGCGGTTTCGAAATACAAAATGTGCTTCGGACCTCTCCGTAAAATGAAGTCCAACTCTCAGGCTTCACAAAAATTGTTGCTTGCAGAGGAGACTTTTGAAGACCTCAGAACGCGTGGACAATAATATACGATTAAATCGGCCACAAACTTCTTTGATAAAAATCCAATGAAAGTGTAACATAAGCCTATTTTGTGAAAAAATACTCACCATGAACAATAAAGGAGGAAAAAAGATAAGAAAAAAGAACAAAAAAAATCAATGTTATCTCGTTGCTCCCAAACCGAAGGAAAAGTACCTGTAAGCTTCACGCTATAAAAGTAGATGAAATTAATACCAGTGAGACACACCTACAGGACGGAAGTGAGTACGAAATGCTTTAGTATTTGCTGATGAAAGAATGACTGGGTTTAAGTTGCTGTGGGTGAGGTGGGACTTTGGGGAGAGGTATCGGACAGCGATCGTTTGAGGTTGAAACAAGGTGATATGATCCGCGAATGGGAACACGGCAAATAAAGAAGGTGTTGAGTTGGGCCCCCTGAAAGGTGACGACGACGATATCAAATTGCAGCCGAAATGCGTGGCTGTTCTTCGGCGACTTCCCCCTTTGTCGCGCTATTCATAATGTTACAATTGTTTTTTATTAAATTAAATCTCTCGTGTAGAAATTGTGCCCCAGTAAAGCTTGGCTCTTGCATAAGGTTTCAGGGCAAATTCCTACGAGTACTTCATGTTTTTACTGAAATACCAAAATAGCATGCGGGCTTATACTACACTGCAAACAACTGGAGTGTCAAAATTGACACCTTGCGTGTTGTAAAATAGATACACAAGAGAGAATCAAATTTAACACCATACAGTGTTAAAATAATACCAACGCAATTTTGTTGACATGAATTGGTGTTATTTTAACACCCTATGGTGTAAATTTTGATTCTTATTTTAGGAGTATATATATTATTTTACAACACATATTATGGTGTAAATTTTAACACCCCGACTTTTGCAATGCTAGAAGTCATCATTGATAATACACCAAGGTTGTTATAGTTTGAAAAAGGCTGTTATCGTTGTATGCCTTATGTGGTTTCAAAAACTTGTTCGACACAGTTGTGGGTCAGTTTTTAGATTTCGTTAAATATATTGGAATTGGTTTAATTGCTCTATTTATTAGTTATCCTAT
>JAUELU010000025.1:8221714-8235167 GCA_032357145.1 Evasterias troschelii
GTCTCATTTTCCTTAGACGCCATCTTGGCATTCAGCTCCCTCACCAGCTGCTTGATCTTGGAGTTATGCTCCCCATCAATCTCTTCCAGCTTCTTTGCATTTGCCCTCTGCAGGGAGGCAACTCTATTTTCAGTGTCCTTGTTCACATTGTCCAGTTCAATCTTGTGCTCTTGCCTATGAATGAAAAAATTGTCATATTCAAGAAAATGTACCTAAAAACCCTCAAAACAACAACTGATTAAGGTTGTTGCAACTTGAGACAACGTGTTAACACATGTAACATATTGAAAACTGTGCTTGTTTTTCTGTACTTTTTGCTTGACTCACACAAGGGATTAAGCCCAAATTATTTTCACAGTTTGGTAGTTTCATGTAAATGGTTGATCCCACAAAACATCAGCCCTGTCTGCGAGTATTTTGTCAGCTCTACCAATCCTGTAGAATACCTTCGAGTTGTATATGATCAGCTTTTGTGGCCAGCTTAAGAAAAGAAAGAATTTAGTGTACTTTTTTTGTTTATATTTCTTTCTGTATATTATGTTTGTGATTTTGTGTATTAATTTTTATTATTTATTTCAACTGTGTGTTTAGCAATAGGGTGTGTATTTTGTTCATTTGTCCTTTCTTTCAGTAACTATTTTCCCTTTTTAAGTCTTGTCGCTTAGTATTTTATCTTTTGATGTATTTTTTATATAATGTGAGGGCCCCAAATGATCAGCTTTGCTGAATAGGTATAATATGGTAAAAATAAAAATAGAAAAAAGTTACATACCTCAATAAATCAATCTCCTGCATCAGTCTGTCCTTGGTTCTCTTAAGTTGCTCCTCAAGCTCCTTCTCTCTCATCTTCGGCTGCTCATCTCTCGTATCTCCATCTCCTCCAGGCGGAGCTGCTCCCAGCATTCCTTCCCTAGTTACCGATATCATCTCCTCGACAGGTTGCATTTCGGCAAGTTGGACCTTCTCTCTCTCTTCTGTAAGTTCTTGCTGCAGTGTCAAGACCTCTAGTTCGTGACCGGATTTCAAACTCTCCATGGCCTCCTTCAAGGCAGTGATTTCTTCAAGGTGGGAGGATTTCACCGCTTCAAGTTCCTCAGAGACGATACGGCTACGCTCTTCAATGATGTCGAACTGCTGCTTCCTTGAGTCTAGGTCATCACGATATTGTTGCTTAATTTGTCCCAATCTTCCCTCGGCCTTCTTTTTCAAATCGGACACTTTTTGTTTGGCTTCCTCACGTGCCTTCTCGACTTCAGCTTTTGATGACTCCTCAATCTCTGCATTTCTGTTATCTTTTGCGCTGCAGATTGCTTCTAGTTCTTCTATTCTCTGAGCATCTCTTTTCTTTGATTCGTTTTCTGAGGACTGTTGATTTTCTTGTGTTTCCTTTAATTTGTCTGCTTCCTGTCTTAACTTGTCATTGATTTCTGAAAGTTGGTTGTCTTTATCAGCACAAAGTTGTTCAAGCTCAGCTATTCTTTCCATTGCCCGGTCTCTTGCATTACTCTCCGATGCCAAACTTTGTTGAACTTCTTCTCTAGTTTTCTCCATGTTCTGCCTCAACTCTTCAACTCCAACGATCTTGCAGTCTTTTTCTTTACAAAGCTCTTCAAGTTCGGCAATTCTCTCTGCATCCTCAGCTCCTTTTTGGTTATCTGCTGTCACTCTGTCCTGCATCTCTTTTAATTTTGCTGTCGCATCTTGTAGATCATCAGTCAGCTGCTGCTTTTCTGATTCAAAGCTAGTCATCATGGAGGTGATCTCATTTTCAAACGCCAACGTTTTTTCCTTGTGGAGTATTTGGAGATCTTGACATTGCTTTTCCATCAAAGCAATCTGTTCTTCTGCCGCCTTAACCTTGACTTGCATCTCTAGGTCGTTATCAATCAACTCATCAGTTTTCTGCTGGTGTTCTATCTCCATTTGCTGCATCTTCTTCGTCAGGTTAGAACTTTCCTGTTTTGTCGACCCCTCAAATTGTTTATGCATCACCTCAACCATCTCAAAATGTTGCTGCTCTATCTGCTCCATATTTGCTTTGTGTTCTTTTTGTTTTCTCTCCAGCTCTTCGGAGTGACATTTTTCAAGTTTCTCAATGAGTTCTGTTGTCTTTTTTTCCTCTAAATCAAGAGAATCTTCATGCTCCTTCTGTAGCTGAGAAATCTTCTCTGTTAAGATGGCAACTTCAGAAGCTTTCTCCTGCTCTAGTCTCAAAACAGTCTCATCAATCTCTTTTTGATATTCCTGGGCGTTTCTTTTAGATTCTTCTTCCAACTCTCTGTACTTTTCACTGTATACTGTCGTACTATTCTCAATTTCTTCTGAGTGGATTTTCTTTAAGTTCTGTATCTCATCTCTATAGTCACTCTGTGCTCTTTCAAGAGCATCTGCTTCATGTTTTTCAAGTTCCTGTTTAACTTCTTCTTTCTCGTTTTGGAGCCGTAGTATCTGAGATTTGAGGGATCCAATCTTTCCCTTTGCCTGGTCACGAAAATCAACCATCTGTTTTTTGTGAGTTTCTTGTGACCTTTGCAGAGCATCTTTATGCTCTTGGTTAAGACGCTCAATGTTTTCTTGATGTGTTGTCTGAAGCTGAGATGTCAGATCATCAGCTCCTGTTTCTTTTTCTCTAAGAATATTTGATAACTGCTTCTGGAAATCTGATTCTCGTTGAACTAACTTTACATCCAATTCCTTTGTTCTTTCCTCCAGTTCCTCTAGGTGGGATTTCTTGATGGCCGACAGCTTTTGATCACTCTCCTCATGGAGTCCCTGTACAGACTCCTGCAATGACAAAACTTTAGATTCTAAGAGAGCAACTTTCTCAACGTGCTGGTTGCTAACCTCCACACGGTCTGCATCCGCTTTCTCCTTCAGCGCCTTCCTACTTTCTTCAAACTCATCTTGCAGCTGCCTTATCTTCTCTTCATGAGATGCTTTATACTCTTCCAGTTTTTCTTTGTTTTTATCTTGAAGCTCTTCGTAGTGTTTCTTCACTGTTGTTATTTTGGACTTGGCCTGGTTCTTCAGTTCATGTAATTGTGCCTTGTGCATTTCTGTCAACTTCTCTGACTTTGAAACATGCTCCTCTTTGAGAGCCTGCAACTCTGCATTTTTATTTTGAAGTTCAAGAGTAAGAGCTTCCTCCGCCTTTCTTCTCGTCTCAATCTCTGCTTTAAGTGCTGCTTCTGTCTCTTGGAGTTCTCTCAACCTATCATCTTGTTGTGAATTAAGTTCAGATTTCTCCACGGCTTCAGATTTGACATGAGAAAGCTCTTCTTGAAGTTCTTGAACCTTTGCTGTTAAGGATGACTCCAACACCCTCAGCTCTGTTACAATGTTGTCAGTTGACGACAACTGTGCTGATTTTTCTTCAAGGTTTTGCTGAAGTTGCTCAAGCTGTTTTTCTTGCTCCTCTAACCTGCTACCCAGGGCCTCTGACTGTCCAGACTTCTGCTGGAACTCAAGTTCAAGCTTGGCCATATTACCCAACTGCACCTTCAACCTCCCTTCCTCTTCTTGCAGATCTCTGTATGCATTTTGTGCCTCCTGAAGTTTCTCACCCTCAGATGCCAACCCTTCTTCTAGTTGCTCAATTTTCTGGAGAAGCTCCGTCTCTCTGCTTTTAAACTGGGTTGCCAGAGTGTCTAACTCATTAACTTTGGTGTTCATTTCAGCGGTACACTTGTCTTCAATCTCAGCAATCTCATTAGTGTGAGCCTCTTTAAAATTTTGAAGTTGTGTTTGCAAATCTGCGATTGTCTTTTGTGAGTGCTCATCCTGTTGACTTAATTCTCTTTTGAGCGCTTCGAGGGAGCTGGACATTTCGGTTTCTTTATCTTGGAACTTAGACGACAGAGTTTTTTTCTCTAATTTGAGCAACTCAACTTCATCTTCAAATGCCTGTAACCTAGCTTCACTAGTTTCATTGTCATTTTGTAGACCGTCAAATGCTTGCTGAAGTGAACTGGCACTTGACTTCAGATCTTGTATGTCTTTCTCCTTCCGACTTATCTCATCGAAGGCTTCAGAGAGCTGCTGCCCGAGTTTTCCAGATACTTCCTCAACAGAACTCTGCTTCTGAATCTCAATCGATTCTAACCGCCTCTCCAAATCCTTCTCGTGGTTTCTCCTCTCTTCTTGCAGTCTTTCATCAAAGCTTGATTCAAGCTGGGCAACTGACTCCTTATGACTCTTTTCATTATCAGTGAGCTGCTCCTCAAGCTGTTGACACCTGGCTTCATTCTCTTTACAGACTCTTTGGAAATTTGAAACACTTTCTTCTTTGGATGTCTTAAATTCTTCTAAATTCTTTGAAAGCTTTTCCAACTCTTCCTCTCTATTTTTAATCTCTGCATCCAATTTTGCAAGAGTCTCTCCTTGTTCACATTCTTTTGTTTCCAAGAGTTCTTGAACCTTTGTAAGTTCAGTTTCAAGGTCTGAAACCCTAGTTTCCTTTGATGTGAGTTCAACGTTAAGAATGCTTGTGCTTTCAGCGTGTACACCTCCCAATTTTTCTTTCTCTTCTTGTAAATTCGCAACTTGATCTTTAAGATTGCTTGAAAGCACCGATTTGTCTTCCAAGGCTTTTCTAAGAGCTTGGATTTCTTCGGAATACTTCTCATTGTGAGTGTTTACTTCTTGCAAGGCTGTATTGATCATGCTTAACTGTTCTGAATGTTTTTGCCTTTCCAGCTGTAGACGTTCATTTGCTGCTGCCAGATCACCCTCAAGTTTGACCTGAAGGGCCTCCAGAGAGTTCTGAAGATCTTTCTCTCTAAGCTGGAAACTTTGTGCTGTCATTTCCTGTGAAGCAATCACGTCGTTTGCCTCAGAGAGTTTGGCACTAAGCTGGCTGGATACTTCATCGGCTGAACTCTGTTTTTGGATTTCCAAAGCTTCTAATCGCCATGCGGTCTCTTTCTCGTGATTCTCCTGCTGAAAATGCAGTTTTTGCTTAAACTCAACAATCCTGTTGTCATACTCTTTTACTTTTGACTCAAAGTCCCTGATCCAAGTGTCATTTTGCTGCTTCAACTCTTCTATTTCTAAAACTAGCTTTTGAAGTTCATTTTCTTTATCTTTAATCTCCATTACATGGATTGCTGTTGTTTCCTTCATCTGCCCCTCTAAATCTGCAATTCTAGCTTCAGCTTCTTGAACTTTATGCTCCAAGTTGTACTGAAGTTCAGCGTGTGTTTGCTTTAAGTTAGCAATTTGAACGTCACGTTGCTCAAGTAGTTTTATTTGTTCACCTACCTCCCCAGACCTTGCTACTTCGTCCATCTTAGAATTTTCCTCCAGAGATGTTATCATCTCACTCTTCTCTTGGACTTCTCCCTTCAGTTCCTGGATCTGCTGCTTCATCTCAGAAGCCTTTGCCGCAAGCTTCTGCAGCTGGTCTATCTTCTCCTTGACGATCTTCTGCTGATTCTGATTCAGTTCATCTACCTTTGCCTCATAAATAGCATCCGCATCTTTGGTTGCATTTTCCACTTTCTCTTCATGTCGTCTCCTCATTTCATCAATGTAGGTCCGCTGCTGCTGTTTCATCTCCTCCAGCTTGGCAGTCAGCTCCTCTTGATGGGAAGCCTTCATCTCTTCCAGGGCCTTCTCATGTTTTTCCTTATTGTTGGCGATAGCCGTGCGGCTTCGTTTGACTATTTCTTCGATCTTACTGCGGGCTTCTTTCTTCTCTGCCTCTAATTTATCCTTCAACTGCTGCAGATTGCCATCCATCTCAAGCTTCTCCTGTTACAAAAGAAAATAAAACAAAACATTGTCCAATAAGAACTTAAAGTAGTAAATTTTCAAAAATGGAGTTAATAATTGCAAATGGTTCCGAGACTAGCAGGGCACTCAAACAGAAACATCAAAGAAACTGTCTGTCAGCTTATCAGTGAACACCAAAACATGGATGAAGAAATAGGAGAAGACATAAGCTCAGTTATACAGATGTAGTTGTCAGGGACATCGGGGTGCTTCCAACTGATCTTCCTAAACTTATTGAGGGACAGACAAGAATGGGCAAATCTCAACTTGATTCCGATCTCGACTAGAGAGAGAAAGGGATATGCCTACATCTTTACAAACTGTGAAAGGGGGTAACCCTGTTTCAGCCCCAGGAGTAGGTGGCAACGTGCCTCTGGTAGCAGTTGATTTGGGTTGATAGCCCAAATCAGTTAAGTGTAGCCCTCACCTTGAAGTGGCCGAGCCTAGCCTTTTGATATAAGGCAATCTCTTATGTTTAAAAAAAAATAAAATAAAAAATTCTGAAATAATATAACAGTCTCACCGTGGTCATAGAATCAATGACACGTTGCAACTCATCCTTTTGGCTGTCTTGGGCACTAACAGCAGCCATCTTCTGCAATTCTCTTTCCTCTATCGCCATCATCATCTCAGACTCCTTCTCCTTAAGAAACCTCTTCTGCTCCTCTTCCCTACGCTGCATCGTCAACTGGACCTCCTTTTCCTAAAGCAAAAATGAAAACACACTTTTCACTAGAAGACAGTTTTCATAATGAATCACAACTCTCTTAACCCATATCTACCTTACAGCAGGATTTTCTTTAGAACATACAAATGCTGTTGTTACTATTATTGTGTATTTGACCAAGACAAACCATACGCAAATTACAAAAAACAACAGTGTAAAAAATTGAAATCATATGATTAAATAGGTAGGCCCTAGATACAAAACAAAAAATATATATATATTAGAAACAAATAAGTGTAGTACTTTGCCTGCAGAAAAATGCTCTGTTTAGAATGCTCTGTTTATTATTATTCTGGTTTATTCAAAACACTGCATTTGTAGCCAAAGGCTAAATTGAGACAATGCATACAAGATAAAAAAACAAACAAAAAAAACCCACAAGTACCATTATGTCATGTATGTACATTGTAACTGACATGACAAATGACAAAGTCCGGCAAATCTGCTTTTTTATATGTTTCTTTTACATGATTCTTGAAGAAAGGTATTGTCATTTACACCAACTTCATTCAGACTTTTCTGGAATAAACAAATCAAATAGAAAGCTGCTTCATTTCAGGCCTTAAACTTTGCTCTTAAAGGTACACAGCAGTCTTCATCTAGTAAGGGGCACTTCTACTGAGTAAAATGCAAAATTGTGTGAAACTTTGCAAAGGATACCACAGCAAAAGCACAGGGCACCACAGCAAAAGCACAGGGCACCACAGCAAAAGCACATGGTACCACAGCAAAAGCACAGGATACCACAACAAAAGCACAGGGCACCACAGCAAAAACACAGGGCACCACAGCAAAAGCAAAGGGCACCACAGCAAAAGCCAAGGGCAACACAGCAAAAGCACAGGGCACCACAGCAAAAGCAAAGGGCAACACAGCAAAAGCACAGGGTACCAAAGCCAAAGCACAGGGCACCACAGCCAAAGCACAGGGTACCACAGCAAAAGCACAGGGTACCACAGTAAAAGCACAGGGTACCACAGCAAAAGCACAGGGTACCACAGCAAAAGCACAGGGCACCACAGCAGATGCTATGGGTTAATTGGAGGCCTGGCTTTGTTTTGTTTATACCTTGTTCGATAAGAGTTCTTCGTATTCCTGCTGTTTCTGTTTGAGGATTCCTTCCCAGTAAGAGTTCCTCTCGGACTCCACGTCATTCTTTTCCTTCTCTAGATCTTTCCTCATTGCCTCCTTTTCTTCCTGGAATAATCAAATTATTTTTATCACAATTCAGTTCTTCCAACAAGCCTACACAATTGGGCCATAAAAATAGCTTGGCAGGAGAGGCGTGGGAGAGAGTGAGACAAAAGTAACTATTTTGTTGCAGCCTTTTCAGCAATCTTCCTTAACAGCAGTCTGCTAGCCAAATGCCAGTCAAAACACACTCCAGGTGGTCCTGCTGGCTCGTTCAGTGATGAAAGGGATCCCTATTCAATTTTAAGTACAAATCTGGGGGGCTAGTGAAATGAAAAGCTAACTGGTCCAGATGGCTAGTCACTGAACAAGTGAAGGACAAACTCTGCTTTTCCTGTTTATTACAAAGCTGTTGTTCTTGATTGTTTACAGCAAAAGATAATAAATGACAAGGTTGTTTGAAAAGTGTTCCGTACATGACATATGGAATGGAAAAAAAAGAAAGATTGTGCCTGCAATATTTCTATCCCTTAAAGACTGTTAGCAGTAAAACTGAGATATTTAGGAAATTAACAATGGGAAATAAGTCGCGTTTTACCATTGGACAGATGCCTATTTGACTAAAATTCCGCCCTTGTTTGTTCGCACATATTTTGTTTTTCAAGTTAGAAATTCATAAATAACAAGGAAAGGAATTAGGAGAGAAGTATATCAAAGATTCTGACTTTGTTCAATGTGGAGAAAAACACAGCCATTTTTTGTTTCCCAGGCAGATTTGAAAGAGTCTGGTACTTCCCATTCCTGATTCACAAAGACCTACCTGCATAGTCTGAAACTTCCCATTCCTGATTCACAAAGACCTATACCTGCATAGTCTGAAACTTCCCATTCCTGATTCACAAAGACCTATACCTGCATAGTCTGAAACTTCCCATTCCTGATTCACAAAGACCTATACCTGCATAGTCTGAAACTTGCCATTCCTGATTCATAAAGACCTACCTGCATGAGTGAGATGACGGCTTGCTTTCCTCTGGACAGCTCCTGGGCTAGGTTCTGTCTCTCCTCCTCCCCACGATTCTCTGTCGATTCCATCTGCTGTCGCAACTCCAGAACTGGGGAGAAATTTTGCATAAAATAAACCCAGTTTAATATTTAACGCATACTGAAGACTGCGGGACTCGCAATCACAAGGTTAAGGGTTCCAATCCTGCCAAGCTAACCGCTAATTTTACAATAAGTATCGTCTAGAATATGTATTGTCGTCAAATTACTGAATCGCAAATTGATTTGTGCAACTCATCATCAATAAGGTTAAACCAATGTTTAGATGTTTGTAGGAGAAAGATTGGCCGTTTCCAGCGTGGTGTTTATATCTCCTTGTGTGAGGTTTGCCGAGTTCCCTTGTTGGGAAGATCGTCTAAACAAACAACCAAACAAATGGAGTAGGGTTCAGGAATATACACTATCTATTGTTTAGTGTCATCATAACATAGACTTGAACCATTCCTTTTAACAGTCATTATACTTTTGTGGGCGACAGTGTTCCACAAATGATTGCTTCAAAACACAATGCTCCGCAGGCCAGGTTCATTTGTACTGGATCATTTAACAACCTGTTTAATATCATGTAACAATGTCAAAAAGTTGTGCGTGAATGTTAAACTTGTGATGATAAAAGAACAGGTAGCAGAAAGAAGCACCTCTACAAAAGATGTCATTGGTGAGAAAGATTAAATGAAACTACTTCTGTACATTTCACAATCTACAATACAAAACAAACTTTGACCATCTTACATGTAGCTGAATTACATAAGGTATGTTAACAACAAAAAACTACCCATTTTCCTGAGGATGAAATTTGTGTGGGAGAAATTAAACTAGCATCATCTTGTTTTAAAAAGAAAGGTGAACCTGTCTGTTGTCTAACTGTCATTCATTCAAGACAACAACATAATTTGGGTTGGGTTTGCAAGTGGTATCTTCCCTTGCCTTCCACCTCTAGCATCCGGTGCAAATCCCGCCAGGGGGCACTACATTTATGGATTGAATTTTTCAGTCCCTACCCAATTGCGTGGATTTTCCTTAGGGTTAAATTTCCAGGGTTTTACTCCAACATCTCAAACTGAAACTATCTTTCTTGTCTTCTTTCCATGGAATTATTGGCTAGTGTATTAAGTTTGCTTTTCTGATAATCCTTGGCTTCACAATCAAAATTAACAACAAAATAAATAAATAAACACTTTTACTTCAGTATAAATTAAGCCCTGAAGACTATAAATCGTTCATGAGGATTTTCGTATTTGTACAAGACAGTCAACCCTTCACCTTCAACCCTGACACAAGCTGCATGCATTCCCGAAAGGTCAGCATGCATTCCCAAAACGAGACAAAGAAACAGGGGTCCACACAGTAAGTAACTTATCGGGCAAAACTCCAAATGTAAGCCTTTTGAGTGTGCAAGATCATAGTGGAAATTACTTGCAGAATTGCTACAAGGCACTAAAATGCCTGTACGTGTGCGCTGATTGAAGTGTTACAGTTGTGAAGATCATGTTTAAGCAAACTATTGCACGTACAACTAGTGAACCCAGAAAAGGTATCACTAAAGATGGGCCTCCCTCGTAAGCTGACAGGAATTGTATGCAAGTAGCTGTGGATTGTTCTTGAAGATGCTGTTCAAGTGTTTCCAGCAGGAAAAGGAGAATTGTTTGAATAATGATAGTGAAGTGCTTCAAGAATAAGCCATTTGCAAGATAGATTTGAATTATGTCTGGTAAAATTACTTACTTTTAGAAGTTATTGCTTAAATTTGAATTCCTCAGATTAAAGAGACAGTTGCTATATGTCTCATGATGCGGCAAGCTTTTGCGTAATACATGTAAGAGATACCCATACACAATTCTGCATGAATGTATGGCACCAGGGTTTGCTCATCTGGAGTTTGTTACACAAAAGCTTGCCCCAAACCATTTGACACAACAACTGTCTCTATAATTCGAGGAATTCAAATATAAGCAGCAACTTGGGACTTGAGCATGCTATACAGGTCACTGAACCAGAAAGTATTCAAATCTAACTCACAATTATATGGCTTATTGCACAAGAGCGTGAGAGCAGTGTTACTTTATTCAATTCTGATGAGTGTATTGTTATTATGATTTGCTGTACCTAGTTGCTATAAATTTTCAATTGCTTCAACAAGCTTAGCGCATGTCAGCGAATGGAAAGAGACAGGACCACCTTGCAAGAATCAAGCAGGATAGGGGGTCCTAACCTGTCTTTCTAGCCTCTCTGATTTGTTGCAGGCGCCTGGCTTTGTATGAATCTGAAGACTGGGTTGTAACCATGGTAACAGAGGGGAAGAAGTGACCCCATCCAATTGAGGAAGGGGAGGGACTTGGGGAGGCGGTCAGGCCTGAAGGATAAATCATTTAAAGGAACTTTCACCATGTGGTGTCACGAAGGGAAACAAATTAACTCATGATTATGTATTCAAGATAGTTGAATATTTACATGATTTTAAAATCAAACTGCAAGATCAACATTCTACAGCTCAAGC
Organism: Evasterias troschelii; assembly: GCA_032357145.1. NCBI lineage: Eukaryota > Metazoa > Echinodermata > Asteroidea > Forcipulatida > Asteriidae > Evasterias > Evasterias troschelii. The sequence goes on from JAUELU010000025.1 coordinate 8,232,907, forward strand.
TCAACAACGCGGTTCGAACTACCCAATCTGCAATTTAAGACTTTTAAGTTCCTTATAATGCTACCCTTAACAAAATTTAAGACCAAAAACAAGTGAATGAGGCAGCAAAATGTTGTTCTTTATGAGCTGATAGGAAAATTCATTAAATGCTTCATCCTTTGTTGTAAGACCTGAAACTAACTGAATTTATTTACTTCTTAAATTACTTTTTAAGTCACGCTCCCAACAGAGGCGACTTCGAATGGGCATGCTGAGATCAAGAGAGTCAGTTATGTATTTTGGGAGTGTGTTCACAAGTTCTTTTTAAATATCCACAGTTTTGAAGATAACACGTTTCTTTAATGGATAACCAATATAGCTATTGGGGGGCCAGAATTCCTTGAAAACAACAGACCTTCAGCATGTTATGGGCCTAAGTTCATAGAGACTCTTAAAGCAAAAAAACTAGCTAAGCACAACAGAATTATGCTTACAAGACAATGTTTACCAGCTAAATTACCATTTCAAATGTATCATATGGGACTGGTATCCTGCTTATTGTTGCTTATTGGGCCCTGATCTCATGAAAATAGGAAATCCACTGAATACAGGCAGGTTTACAATTCACATACCAAACACAGTTTCATTGATTGAGATATAAATTATCACAGCAATGCAGATTGAGACCTTTTAATACTTTTGAATGATCATATTTCAAGCTTACCTGTCTTCTCTGAATCTCCTAGTCTCTGTCTCAAGTCATCCCTCTCCAGTCCCGCCTCCTTGGCTCTGTCTCTCAGCTCCGCCCCTTCATCCTGGCTCTTCAGTAGCTCAGAGTGCATCTGTTGCTTCGTCTCTGCAATGGAGATGGCTTTCTCCTCACCAGCTTGGTCCAGGAGCTTCTTGGCTTGGCTCAGCTGCTCCGAGAACTTCTTTTGCTCTGCCGAATGCTGTTCCTGTGAGATAACAAAAATCAGTAGATCATTCACGGTGTACGCATAATCATGGATCGATTCAAAGTAGGGCAAGATAATTTACGTACATCTACATGTACATACAGGCAAAAACGACCGTAGGGCTTGTAGCTCAAATTGTTTACCGGACCATTCTACTTTTCTAATTTACAAGACCAGAATCTAAATGAGAAAAAACTTTCTTCACAGTTGAAAACTTTACTACTTTTATCTTAACTACCCCATAGAGAGGACTAGTATCATTTGTCTTATGGGTAAGTATACATCAACTTATCAGACTCAAAGTCAACATTTGAAAACAACAGTCAGGTATTAATATTCTATTGAAGTTAAAGCCCATCAGACTCGTCCGGTCAGGAGTTTACTGGCCCAGGGCTTCGTTCCAGTGTAAAATTTGAGCCCTGGTATGCACATTTTACTCTGATTCTGTTAGCATAAATTATAAAATTAAAAAACCAATCCATCATAAGTTTTGAGTGGCATAAAGTTTACAGATAAACTGTCCGAAAAAACTTCATCGAAAAAAAAAAAAACATTACAAAATTGTAAAATATTTTTTTAATTCATAAAAGCTCCAATTTATGTATTACTTTAAGTTGACAATTTTTTTGTTTTACCCAAATAGGATATGAACCTGAGATCGAGCTCCGAACTAACGTGCCGGTGCCCTACCAACTGATCAATCTAGCCCTAATGTTGGCTAGATAGCCGACTTAGTAGAGGGCAGGCACTTTAATCCAGAGATAGCAGGTTCAAATATTGCTTTAGTCATCTTATTTTGTTCAACCCCAAATTTTTACAAATTTATCTGGTCAGTTTCCCTTGTAGTTTCTTATTTTTTGTATCAACAAATGCAATTTGTTAAACAACTGACAGGTATACATGTAGGGTACTTCTTTCTATCAGTACATTTCCTTATTAAGATAAGTACCTTGAGTTGATCTAACTCCTGTGTAATTTCTGCAAGTTGTTTCTTCTGAGCATCTTTCTCTGCTGCAAGTTTGGTTGATTTTTCCTTGTTATTACGGATTGTGTCTTTGCACTTGCTAAGAAGTCCCTCTAGTCTCTTAACCTGGTAGAGTAGGGAATTAAATAGTGAAGATTGTAGAGATTATTAATAATAATAACGGACATTTATATTGCGCAATACCTAAATGACTGTACTCTACTGCGCATTCAGCCTTATTACCCCTGGTCACTGGGCCATTTATTTCAATCCTTTAACCATCTAAGCTCCCTGGGGAGTATACAGCCTGTGCTGCAATATATGCGCTACTAGGCTAAATCAATCACAAGAACCATCTCTGC
>JAUELU010000025.1:8289151-8300822 GCA_032357145.1 Evasterias troschelii
CCCCCCCCCCCCCCCCCCCCCCCCCCCCCGGTCCTGATAGGGTTAAAGACAGTCCACGTAATTATACAACTTAGTACGACTTAGTAGACGACAATCTTTGAAACGATTTGTTTTAAACTGAAGTAGCCAGCAAGCCTGAAAATATTTGGAGATGCACATAATGACTGTCACTGATGACAAAAACATTCTTTCTTTTCTACTCAGCAATGACTATTTGTATGAACTTTCAAATTCACACCGTTAAAGTAACTAAAGAATTACCTTTTAGAAGTTTGTTCTCGACTTTTCTCAGACTTGTACATCAGAAATTGTTTCAAAAAGTACTAATGAACGGTGCAAATAAATAAGGACGACCTTTATATTGACATTCGGGTTGGATCTTGACAATTTGGTGGTTTCACGAATGAGCTGTTTTAAAGGGAGTGCATAGGCCTACTTTTGGTAATTACTCAAACAAATATTGCCCATTAAAACTTCCATGGTAAAGAGCACTGGAGAGCTGTTGATTTTATAAAACGACCCACTTTGAAGTAATGTAGTTTTAGAGAAAGTGGTGATTTTTCACCACATTGAATCTGAGTATGAAGCCCTTTGAAATCATCTCAAAGCACACAAGTCTGTGCAACAAGGGTGTTTTTTCTTTCATTATTTTCTTGCAACTTCGAAGACCAATTGAGCCACATTTGCACAGGTTTGTTATTTGATGCAAATGTTGGGGGCACACCAAGTGAGGATACTGGTATTCAACAATTACCAAAAGTGTACTAACTTTAAGACCAACCTCTCATTCTTTCCACACTATCGTTAATACTCCGTAAATGCGGAGTTATTCGCATCACAATTGTAAGTTAGTCGTATTATCATTACAAAATGAATTGAGACAGAAGACCTACCACTAATAAGCAATTTAATATGGGATCGGCTTTCAACGTCCGCTACTAGCTGAAAAGTAATCAATCAAATTGGGAGATGACACGTCCTCCCTTGGGATGACGAAGTGCCATTGATTGCAAACCGAGCGTTTCCATGGTGATTATAAATTGACTACTTAGAGGTTTGGCGATCACAGGAAACAGTGTACAATGGAGGAGACATATACAATAAGACAAGCACTCGAATGGGATATCACATGGAAATAAAATAAAGGAAAGCTAGCGAAAATGAATGATCTTCAAATTGTGGTCAATAGTCCTTTCTCTTGGTGCAGATCTAAATCCGTTTCATTCCATTCATAGCCACGAAGCAAACCGGGGTTGGAAAGGAAAAGATAGGCTGTACTTGTTATGGTGTACAGTAAGAGCAGGCATTCATTGTATACGGGGACTAGACAGGAATGGTGACCGCATGCTAAGTTTAAAGTTGATATTAATTTTGTATGGGTGGGCTACAGCTGATAAAGTGCTACAAACCTTGTCGTGTTCCTTGTGCGCGACAGCAGTCACATATAATGTTTTCATTACAAACAAACAAAAGCCAGACCATTATTTCTGACTTCCGTACTCGGTTTTGTTTTCACAGATTGGAGACCACGCCCTAAAACTCCAGAACTCTCGGGTCAGAATTGTATGGGGCAACCGTTTGACCCCTCCAAAGTCTCTTTGATACAGATTTTGGTCACGCTGACCAGGCCCCCTGTGACCCGAAACCGGGTCAGTTTTGACCTGAAAGTTTTTGGGGTGCATTGGATGGGTGAACCTTGCCTAAAGACGGAAACATGCTTTGCAATTCCCTGTTTAAACCCCAATCCATTACCACCACTGACTGTGTAATCTGGTAATGTTTGTCACCAGCGGTACTCACCAACAGACATGATATACCAGAAGAGGAAGCTGGTACTCAGTCCTGACGCAACCCCAGTCCACGCACTGGCGAGCAGGAACGATCCGTACTTCGCACTGCATATTACGTTTACAAGAATCTTGAGCGAGAACTCCGTTTCCCCTTTGTGTTTCTGCATAAAAAACAAGAAGACGTGTTCCTCTTATCAAATAACTGTCATCTCTCTCTGTTAGATCTCACCTGTTAGATCACCACAAAGGTATTCACCAAACAACAAGAGAGCCTTAAATACGAATTGAAGGTTTGCTAGGTGGAAAGATAATAGGCCATGGCATCCGAAATCTGCTGTGATTTCAAATAAATGCAACCTCTCTTTTGAGCAGGTGGTTAAAAAAAAATTAAATACGGTGTACTCAATTTTCCGGACACAGCAGCTTACACTCTATCCGTCGCAAGAACATACTATCCGAAACGTTGCGTTACTTCACTGTTTTTTCAGAGCAAATTCTCAAAAGAGAGATGTACATGGTGTCACAACAAGTTCCTTATGTTAAAAGAACCTTTGTTTTTCTAGAGCCTTTCACCTCTAATTCAATGTAGGGAAGAAAAGCCGGATACAATGCTTTCAATAATGCTACTCGACTAAATGTTTTGTCTTTGTGTAGAAATATTGTGGCATTACTTCGAAGGGAATCCTTTCGCAACATAGTTTATACTATCAACAGTGTATGCCTCTCACCAAGGAGTTTTTATAGTTAATTTTCGCAGTGTAGACTATTTACCAATATTATTACACTATAAAACAAAAAAATATGCACAAATATCTGCTGGTGATGTTGGGGTTAAAGCAGTTTATTTAATCCACTTATTATACTACATGGCTGAAAAACATGAATAACCTTATTTAATGATTACCGTATTAACAAAATTGTGCAGCATCTGTGACTCGAATCATGAGTATTTTTACATCATTTATTTAACCGATTACACTCACTGTACTTCTCTTTCCGAGTTTGTATGTTTTTGCCATACTTTTTTTTTTTTGCACATCGTTCGTTTGTTGGCGCAGACTCGCGTTGAATTATACGGAACAAACAAATTAACAACCTTACATAGATTTAACGCGCTGTTTGACAATATCTCCATTCAGAAAAATAAAAGTGCAACAACTTTTGGCTATTTACCGTCCAACTTCCGACTGCTGAACGAGACCTACTCAGACGGTCATAAATATGATCAACGACTTGTTTGAAGACGACCCAGAACGTTCAAACAACTATATTTCAGCTAATATTTGAGGAAGTGAAGCACTCACTTCAAAAGACAACACTCACTAAGAAAAAGTTTCTGCCTTTCTCGTAGTTCATCGTGATTGATAACCGGGGGCAATTTCACGGGTTGTCATCGACTCCAGACCATTTATTTCATCGAACATTTTTTCTGCACTCCGGATAAAGATGCTCCCTAACGCACGACTTTGTGTATTATTCATAATTTGGAGTCACGCTACTATCACCATCCGAGGACACTACTGAGTAAGGTGTTCTGAGAAAAAGAATATACGGTCATAAGGAACTGTTCCGGGTCTCCCTAAAGATTGAAACCCCCAATGAGATGTCATTAATTTCGTATCTACAGGTGTGGATGATCGGGGGTATTGTGTATGTGTAGGCACGTACTTCATCATATCTTAAACATACAAGTTACTTGGGGGCACCCAAGGGACAAAAGTTGAAGGGGCCCACGGTCCATTTATACACTTCGTAATTTGTGATTTACATGATTTATAACGTCTGCCCATTGAAATTTTAATTAGGTTTGCTGGACCTAGGAAATTGATTAAGCATCTCAGAAACGTCATGAAAAGTGAAGACATAATTTTTTAATATCAATATCATCATAAATAGTTTATTAATCATGGTTTATCAACTCTCGTTACCGTTTTCATTATTATTAAAATATTAAGATGGGTTTACCTTCCAGCAAAACTATGAACCCTTAAGAGAATAAGATGCTGAAGAGTGTTCCCTAAGCGAAAATATGTCCCCGAAAGTATGTCTTTGGTTTTTGAAACTGTTCAATTGTTTTAATCCTATATAAATGAGATATATAATAAAAATAACGTGTGAAAATATCACTTCAAACGGTTGTCGCGTTTTTGAGATATCCGGAGCGAATGTGTCCATCACGCAGGGAGAACAATCCCTGATCGGAATGCACAATCTGAGAAACGTTTCTAACAGAAACGCTTCTCTGAATCAAATTTTGGGGCATAAAAATCTTATATATTGTTTACAAAAGCACATTATTTCGAAGTGAAATCTTTTCAAAATCCTTTATACTTTAATCAGAGGCTGCTGTAGGCTTCTAACCAATACGTTTTTAGTTCCAATAGTTTTAAGAGTGCTAAACGAATACTTTCCCTTTTAATAAAAGGGCGTCTGAGCTTCGTTTTCGTACTCGTTTCTGAGTTGGCTGCTCTTGGCAAAACACTTAGAAGTAGACCTAGCCGTTAATTCTGATAGGCTCACAGTAATTTCAATAGCGGAGCCATCTTGTACTCGATCACACCCTTCGAATTTAAGTAGAAACATACTCCTAATTCCATACATCTTGATGTACTTACAATCGTAGGTTACAGATCAGCCAATGGCATGGTATAATTTCCCCAAAATGTTTTCTAATCTTGCGCCTGAAACCAGGAACGGCGTACTGAATCTTTCCATTTGTTTTTAGATCCAGAATAACAGAGCATTTTCAACTGCCTTTGATTTTTGCTTCTTAAAGGGTCTCTATACTTCTGGTAAAACACAAAACAGAAAAGCTCACAGATCTACATTAAACTTACATGGTTTAAAGATAATGATGATAGAAAGCTTCCCTTGAAATATTACTGGCTGAGGTGCTGTAGGTTTTGAGAAATTAGTAAAACATTTAGTTTTATCTCATGAGTCGAAAACTCGATGTTTGAAAACAGTGAAAACACTTAAGGTTTTTTCCCCACTTTTTTCTTGTGATTGCAATGACCGATTGAGCTAAAACTTTCACAGGTTTGTTGTCTCAAGTATACACCTAGTGAGGATACTGGTCTTTGACATTTACCAAAAGTATAAACTCCCTTTAATGTTTATATTTCTTGTTTTACTCAGTTAGTGGCCAGCTCTATTTGTCTTTTTATTTGTTACTATATAGTACACCAATAATAACGTATCTTTTTTTATAAAGCATCTTACATGATGCCAACTTCCAACGCTATCTGATTATCAACCCTCGTTGAGAAGTGGTTGCATGTGGTTTATCGGAAACCTCGGTTTTTGTTTTGTTCCTTTTCTGATGAAATACATATAAGTTATGGTGCATATCGATTAACTGCTTTGTCGTGACGACGACATTAATAGCAATTTCATTTGTATCACGTGTCTTTTGAGTGGTGAAATTACAGCGATGGCGCGGAAAACACGATGACAGGTTTACGCGCTTGATAAGAACATTCCCATAAGGAGCAACTAATTGTTTGGCAGTCGATGTCAAAACTGACACAGGGAACGTCAACATATATAAATCATTTCCGAAAAAAAATCCATTAAGACCAAAAATTATAATTCCCTCATAAGTGCTTCCCGTGCCAAACACGTTGTGGGCGCCGTAATGGAAAGTACACCGTGCTATGCCCTTGACTCGTTTTGTTTCAGTCCTCCCACAGTTCATTTTATATGTAACAATTATGTTTAACCATAAGGTAGCCATTTTGTGTAACCATTATTTGTAACCGTAATGTAACAATTATTTGTAATCATATGTGTAACCGTACAGTAACCATTATGTATAACCATACTGTAACCATTATGTGTAACTATAATGTAACCCTTTTGTGTTTTCTAACCAAAATGTAGCCATTATGTGTAACCGTAATTATCCTTTCGGTCAACCTTACTGTAAAATTGCCTAGTCACCTCCGTATAACCAAACCGACGCTGTACGGAGAAGAGGAGAATTAGTAATCTGCTCGCATTTAGAAAAAATGAGAATAGCCCAATATGTGCGTCGCAATGCACAGGATTGGCGCGCAAACTCTAGGTGAAACCTGAGTCCAAACAACATTCGACAACCATCATGCATGGTGCACTGATTTTGAAGCATTGTGGTACACAACTAAAAAACTTGAAGTAGCAACTACAGCACGGTTTCCATCTTGCCAGCTTGATTTTTTTCTAACTGTAAGCCCTATACACACTTTCCAAAGACGCTATGCGGAAATTGTAAGATGGCGCTCAACGTATCCGAATTGCCGACTAAAGCTACGGCAACGATTGTTGTTAATGGTGTTGCTAATGAAGTCCTTTACTTCAACGCATGATGACGCGGCAGTCCAGCTGTAGCCATACCCGTCAACTCGGACACAGTCGTAGGAGCTGCCACTGCACTTTGCATGCTATAAAGAATTAAGCACAGTTGGTTTATGGCCCAAAAGTTGCTGCTTACCGGTGGTGCGTCGAATGTAAACGCCAATGGCAGACACGTGATCATGGTGATAACAAACACGATGAACGCGACCCTGTAGTCTGTGTGGGGAATCTCTACTCCGAACAGCACTGTAGGTCGTTCCGTCGTAGAAAGATATGCACCCATTGCCAAAGTCCTGTTGAGAGAGAAGACAAGATTGCTGCAAATCCGGGAAAGGAATGTTCAAGCTTGAAAACTTTAAATAGGTTGATGATGTTAACAAAATGTTAAAACTACACTCTTAAAACTCCTCGTCAGACATGACCTGGATACTGGGAAGCGGCCTGACCCACTTTTGGTTGAGGCTGACCCGGAAAATGAAAACAATGGGATTTCAACTCGAATTCTGTGTATGTTTGACCGAATGCTGGGTCATTTTGACACATATTCTGTATATACTGCCCCAGTCTGGGTCAGGCCCCACGGTATCCTGATCTGGGTCAATGTTGACCCGGAAGTTATCCGGGTCAATGTTGACCCGGAAGTTATCCACGTCAACGTTGACCCAGAAGTTATCCGCGTCAATGTTGACCCGTAAATTTGTTAAGTGTAACTTTCTGTTTCGTCATGAGAGAATACAGGGGTTGTAGATCACACACACTGAGAGCATCATCTGGGTCTGGTTCTTTGTTCTATCCAAAAATGGATATTTTAAATATTTTCATTGTCCCCGTCGTATACACTGAAGAGAGCAGGGTTTCTACTTCAAGTCAGGATTATACGGGAGGGGGCATAGTTAGAGAAAGATAATTAAAGTCATAATTATGACATCTCATAATCATGACTTAGTAATATGTAAAAAATCGTAGTTATTACTTGCGTATATCAAATATATGACCTGATTGGCACAAATCTTGATTATATTTATATGCTTAATCATTATAAAGAGAATTAAGTCATTAAGATGGCTTCATTTGAATTTTCCAATGAGCCTTTAAAGATACCGTAGAATTTGAAGTTGGAATTTTGTGAATGGAAGTTTACCAACAACTCTTACCCAATAGCAGCACCGACTGGGCCAAACGCCTTCTGATAGCCGTAGTCCACAGTGTTCCCCTTTATATACAAGCTGTCCAGCACAGCCGCATTACTGAGGGCATGTACAGGTCCCTGAAAAACAGATCCAAAAACACTAAGTAGGAGGAACACCACGAAGAGGTGGTTTATGTCCGTAGGACTGTACAGCCAATTGTATTCAGTCAGGGTGACAGCATCTTTGTATGAAATGTTCTTGAGCTCTTTTTGGAAGTGCTGGGGGGAATATATGACGTTATGTACAGACGGAGCAGAGGTCTTTGTCTCGACCTGTCTGTGGGAGCCAGGAAGGCTCTGCTTCAAGGGTGCGTAGATGATGTCTTTGGATACGTTTGGCTGTTTGGTAGACGGGACTGGAGAGGTTACATATGAGGTTGAGGGGTAGCCCTGAGGTTGCCAAGCCTCATGCGATAAGGACTCGTGCAAATGGGACTCGCGGGTAGTCCGTACAGGGAGTGGTTCCAAACGTTTTAATAACACTACACCTGTGGTTGAATTGATACCCGTTGTGATGTTGGGGCACTCGCTTCTGTTCACGTCATGTTTGTACTCCTGCAGCCGTGACCGTGCTATCGCACACGGCTGCTGGCGAGGAGGGGGTACCAGCGCAACGCATCCGATACCAAGGATCCAGCCTATAAGACTTATAATGATAAGCGTCTTGCGTAGATTGAGGCGGTCAGCCAGACAGGTGATGGTCATCATCAGGGGGATCTGTGTAAAAGGAGAACAGCTCTGAAGTAGCCCAATCTGGCTCGCAACGAGCCCACACTGCTGGTAGTATACAGGAAGGAATGGGACGATACAGGACTTGCTACCTTTGAAGAGGAAGAAGAACGCCTTGAACTTGAGTGTAGAGCGTTCAATAGTGCATGGTTGATCGCCCTCTACGTCATGTCTACTGGCGCCATCACCAGCCGCGGCAGCGGCGCTCTCAATCTTTTCAACGCTTCTGTCCCTTGGAACCTCCTCGGCGTGTTTGGTTTCTTGAATGTTCTTCTCTATATGATTGAGAGCTTCGGAGTAGCGGTCCAGAAGTCTGGCTCGGTCAATGTTTGCCCCGTCCATGGCCGTCTAGCTGTAGCCTCAAGCCTCAATGGACACTATGTCCTGGATCTGCTTCCTGAAAATAAAACACACCAAATTATTTAGGTCGATATGCATAATCATTTAGAATAAACAGACTAACCTTGTCTAGCTATTCTGTAGCAAATTGGAGAATCCAATGTCCTTTCTAGAGAAGATTTTATCACTAAAAGTTCTTCTTTGGACTTAAGAACTGATATCCTTTTTTGTTTTCAGACAATTTTCTTTTCAAAGTTTCAGAGCAGCGCGACCCTATCACAAAAAATAAGTGATAGGATTCTGTTTTTAAATGTTGCAAAACATCATGATGAAAGACAATCGGGAGGCCAGGATAGGGGCGGAGTCACTCGGGCCTCCTCAACTCTTCCTCTCTTTCACAGTGCGCCACTGAACCAAACTGAAAGTTAGAATTGTCTTGTCTTTGGACATACATCTCTGGAAATAATTATTATTTAAAGGGTGTGTACAATATTGGTAATTGCCAAAGACCTGTATCCACACTTAATGTGGCCTAACATATACATAAAATAACAAACGGTCTTCGGAATCATGAGAAAACAGTAAAAAAAATGCAATATAAATGTTTAAACCTTTTTTCAAACATCGGGATAAATAATATTGTTTTACTCGTTTTCCTAAAAACTAAGGCATTTCAAGCAAAACTATTTCAAGGGAGGTTTTCCATCTTTATAACATGTAAGTTATGTGCAAATCTGTGGACATTTATATTTTCAATCTTACCCATGATGCACACTCCCTTTAAAGGCACTAGACACGTTTGGTAAAGTGTCAAAAACCAGTATTCTCACTTAGTGTATCCCAACATATGCATCAGAAATAACAAACCTGTGAAAATGTGGGCTCAATTGGTCATCGAAGTTGCAAGAAAATAATTCAATAAAAAACACCCTTGTTGCACAAATCTGTGTGCTTTCAAATGCCTGAAAAAAGCTTCAAGCCTGAAGTCTTTTTCAGATTCAAATGTTTTAGTGAGAAATTACCTCTTTCTCAAAAACTACTTTACTTCAGAGGGAGTCGTTTCTCAAAATGTGTTATACTATCAACAGCTCTTCGTTGCTCGTTACCAAGTAAGTTTTTATGCTAATATATATTTTGAGTAATTACCAAACGTGTCCAGTGCCTTTAAATAAAACCCCTCACGTCTACCAAGAGTTAACAAAGTGTGTAACACAATCAAACATCCAACCTTACAATCGAATAATTATGTGGGGGCCTGCCATTGCTGTTTTACTATTCCCATTTCTAAAGGATTCTCTTGGGCTCCAACTTGGAAAAAACTGTGTGAAAGACCCAACAATAACCATTTCGTAAGCCCGCACAATCTTACGAGTTGGATTGTGGAGGGGGGGGGGGTCCCTACTATTGTTTTTCCAATACTCCCTATTCTCAATAATTCCCTTGTGTAGTCCAAGTTGAATAAAGATCGTAGAGACAAATTGCGGGGTCTATTGTTCCATTGTGTAAGCCCACAAGTCCGTGTTGCATACACTCTGTGGACGTTCCTTTGTTATGTGCACATAGGAAATAACCAAATCAAATTCCTCAACACTTGTGAAAACACCATGTGGGCGTGTGTAAGTCCACATAATGTTTCTATGTCCCCACATTGTGTGATCATCTTTTGGTTTCACACTGCGTTACGCACAAACGCGTAGTAAAACTGCAGGTAGTTTTTAAAAATATATATATTAACATAATATAAGATGACAATTATGGGGATGTAACAATAAACCCAGGCATTGTAGAATCAGCATGTACCAGCAAATACACTTAGTAAACACAAGGGAGACAAGACAGGCAGGCCAATAAAAAATATATATTAATACTTGTATTGATATTATTGATTAAGCTCCGTTGCCTGAGGGTACAAACTAATGGATGAAATGAATAAGATTGAGTTATAAATATTTATGATATTTATTTGGAATTCAGGGAAGACATATATTATGTATTAGCTTATCTCTTCTGAAACTTCTGAAAATGAAAAGTATAGTTCCGTCTACCCAGGTTTTTCGCGAAAGAGAGGCTGGGCGTGCGAGTTAAGTGTTGGAAGTTCCAGTATACGCATGTTTTACAGGCAATTTTTGCTAAACTATGTTTGTGAATATCTTTAAATATTGCAGCTTAATTATCATTATAGTCACAAAATTGCTATTGAAACAGGATTTTAAAGCAACACATTTATTTGTCCTCATTTTCCCCCTAAATTGTGAAAACAATTTTAGTTGTTCAAGGTTTACAATTTTAGTAGGAATGGGTTACACTTATTTGTTTGCAAAATACTGGGGATTTTGTTGGGTTTTTATGAACACCAACAAAATTTCAGAAGAAGCAAATAATTTCAGGAACAAATCTATCCCTTTTCCGTCGTGCTATGCTTGAAGAACAACGGGGGGAAATATTCCCTTTTTATTAGCCGAGTTTGAGAAACAAAGGTTCAACAAACTTTCCCCTACAGCTCCTTTCGGTTGAGTTTGAGGAACAAAGGATTAAAAATGATCATTCTCTTTTTAGCTTGGTTTTTAACAAGGGATGAAAATGTTTTTTAAACCAACCATGTTTTAAGCTTTTAGCCGCTTATACGAAACAGGAAAACCTTTTTATATCCACCACTGCAGCATTGACAACTATAGCCGGATAAGTTGTACTTTGGTTGGTTGACAAAAACAAATGCGTAAGAATCCTTGTTCGTTCTATTTGATGGTTTCCCGATATCATGCTTGCGACTTACAAGTTGAGGTTTCCGACCATCCAAGTCTTCAGCTACCGTCCGAGAAATTGTATGAGCGCTTCAGCTCAGACTCCGTGGTGCGTTTGAATTTATTCTTCTTTCAAAAATGTTGAGGGAAAATTATTACCACAGTTACTCAGGGAACCCAATTTGCTACCGATTCATTTGAAACTTGCTCTTTTTGTTTATACATGCTTGAAGAAAACTAGGCTACTCCTTTCTATATTACTGTTATCCGCGTTTTCTTCCGTCCATACTTAATGTATTCCAGTGGAAACAAACTTTTGGGCCGAAAAGCATTCAGTGATTGCCGGCTGGACCAATATTTTGAACAAATTTCCTCCCGTCATTACAAAATTTGTTAGTTTAGCTCTCTTTCGTAAAGCTCTTAAAACATACTGCTATTAAAGGGAGGTTACAGAATTGATAAGAACAAAACTCGTAAAATATACTTTTGATCACAGATTTACATAAAACGTACACGGTCTAATGATGATGATAGTAGAAAACATCCCT
>JAUELU010000025.1:8321249-8331553 GCA_032357145.1 Evasterias troschelii
TGCATTTTGTCAACTCGGATTTGTAATCGACAGAATGACTGTTCCAGTGGTGAAGACGAGTTGAATTGCCCTGGCTGTTTGTCAAATGAGTTCCAGTGCAGAGATGGTCAATGCATTTTATTAACTCGGATTTGTAATCGACAGAATGACTGTTCCAGTGGTGAAGACGAGTTGAATTGCCCTGGCTGCTTAACGAATGAGTTCCAGTGCAGAGATGGTCAGTGCATTCTGTCAACACAGATATGTAATCGACAGAATGATTGTTCGAGCGGTGAAGATGAACTGAACTGTCCTGCTGGCTGTCTGGCGAACGAATTCCAATGCAGAGATGGTCAATGCATACTTTTGTCTCGAATATGTAATAGACAAAATGACTGTGTAGCTGGTGAAGACGAACTTGACTGCCCTGGTTGTTTATCAAATGAGTTCAGGTGCAATGACGGACAGTGCATTTTGTCCTCTCAGATCTGTAATCAACAAAGTGACTGTTCTTCTGGTGAAGATGAACTGCGTTGCTCGAATTGTTTGTCAACCGAGTTCCGGTGTAACGACGGACAATGCGTGTCATCAACACAACTATGTAACAGACAAAATGATTGTGCTGGTGGTGAAGATGAACATAATTGCATAGGCTGTATAACTAATGAGTTCACATGCAATGACAACAGCTGTATTTTATCCCTCCAAGTCTGTAACCAAGAGAATGACTGCCCAAATGGAGAAGATGAGTTAGATTGCCCCGGCCAGGATTGCCCAGTTGACAAGTTTCAGTGCCCGAATGGTCAGTGTGTTTCCTCAGTGCTGGTTTGTGATGGAGAGAATGATTGCCCGTCAGGAGCAGATGAAGTGAACTGTCCATCCTGTCAAGATAATGAGTTTGAGTGTGATGATGGAAGATGTATTGCCTCAAGTCAAGTCTGTAATAGGCAGAGTGATTGCGCTGGTGCAGAGGACGAGCAAAACTGTCCCATTCCAGGTTGTCCAAATGACCAGTTTCAGTGCAGCGACGGATTGTGTATAGCATCCACTCGAGTCTGCAACCGACTGACAGATTGCACAACTGGCGAGGATGAACAGGACTGCCCCTCTCAGGATTGTATGTTTGAGGAGTTTGAGTGCTACGACGGTACCTGTGTTCCTGGCTCAGTGGTTTGTGATGGTAAAGCTGACTGCAGAACAGGTGAAGATGAAGTGGATTGTTATGAAAGGTGCCCAGATAATTATGAATGTCAGAATGGTCCTTGTATTTCAAAGGATAAGAAGTGTGATATGGTGGTGGACTGCCCATTTGGCGATGATGAAGCTTTGTGCTCGTACAAAAGCGGTCAATGCGCTGACAATGAGTTTGAATGCAACTCTGGAAACTGTATCAAATCAGGTTTCCTCTGCAATGGCAGGAAAGATTGTGCACAAGGAGCAGATGAGGAGAACTGTTCTGTCTACCGGTGTCTAGGTCGATTTGCTTGTCAAGGTGGGAGTTGCATCACACTGACCAAGCTGTGTGATGGCAAGAACGATTGCCTGCTTGGAGATGATGAGATGAGTTGTGGTAACCCAGAGCCGTGCAATGGTTATAGGTGCAGTAGCGGCCAGTGTATACCAGCTAACGCTCGATGTAATGGCTGGCTAGACTGCTATGGTGGAGTGGATGAGGTGGGTTGCACGGTAGACCCATGCAGATATCTCTTTGTCTGTGGGGATGGGTACTGCATCAACCCAACTCTTGTTTGCGATGGGAAATCTGATTGTCTGAATGACGGAGACGAACAGGGCTGCAGTCCAGATCCATGTCTTGGTCTGTACAGGTGCAGTAGTGGCAACTGCATTGCTATGTCTATGAAATGCAATGGCGTGTCGGACTGTTCAGATGGAAGTGATGAACAGAATTGCCCTGTTGTAGATAAATGTCCTGGTGCGTTTGAATGCCGTAGTACAGGTGTCTGCATTGGGTCCAATCTCGTGTGTGACGCCCGTAATGACTGTCCTGCGGGTGAAGACGAACTTGGATGCCCAGATCAAAGTTGCACAGCCAACCAATTCCGCTGCAATGATGGTACATGCATTTCCTTGGGTCTCAAGTGTAATGGCGTGCGCAACTGTGGTGGTAATGCTGGGGAGGATGAAGATAACTGCCCAAGTGTTCTCTGTGCTGTCAACCAGTTCAGATGTAATGATGGATCATGTGTATTCAGTAGGCTGCTCTGTGATGGTGTATGGAACTGTGTGACGGGTGAAGACGAGTTGAATTGCCCTCAAGGGTGTCTTGGGAATCAATTTAGAGTAAGTACACAAACAACACTAATTTGCTGAATTTGTTTGGATTTTTTTTTTTTCGCAAAAGAATTACAATTCATTCCTTTAGAAGTTTAATAGCTGTCCTTTTTGAAAAGTAAAAGTGACAACTTAAACAGCATACAAGAAACTCATTGTTTGTTGTAATGTCTTTGAAATTGAAAAAGGGTGTTTTCTTCACAAATGACTTCACAATTTGACTGGTTCAAATGCTTTGACCTGGTGAAGTGGTAGAGGTTGTTGGTTTTGGTTTGTTGATGAATATTTTGAGTTAAAGATGGTAAACTGATGAGCACATAGTCTTTCCTTTTTTGTTTACCTCAATGAAATTTTTTTTAGCAAATTTAGCGAAAAATTTCTGTAATCATGGAGAAACCTATTTCTTCTCATAGTGCAACAATGGCAAGTGTATTCCAGCCATCTGGCGATGTGACAAACAGTATTCGGACTGCTCATCAGGTGAAGATGAACTGGACTGCCCAAAGACGACTAACACCCTTTGCCCAATCAATCAGTTCGCATGCAACTCCGGTACCTGCATCCCAGCAAGCAGTCGATGTGACGGGCTGTACCGAGACTGTCCAGACGGGGAGGATGAAGTGCAATGCCCCACGAGATGCAGTGGTAACCAGCTACAGGTAGGTTGGGTACAATTTAAGATGGACGGGAAGTGTGTGCTCTTTTAAAATTTAGTTTTACTTTTTGTTATGAGTTATCACCTTACATCACAAGGCCAGATGTCCACTTCAAGATGAGGGCTACATATTTAACTGGATTGGGCCGTCAACCCAAACCAGCTTTATTCACCAGGGGGACCTATTCTTGGGACTCACACAGGGTCGCCCCTTTCACAGTTTGTAGGATATAATCATAATGACAGCACCACAGCTTGGGTCTGGTGAGCTATACCGCTTGGCAAATGACAAGCCACAGAAGCTATGAATAAAGAAAACTGGGTCATGTCTTTAGTTGGAGGGGAATTTTGGTTCAAATCTTGGCTGGTGTTAAACAAGGCATTGTATTTTTGTTTTCATTTGTTATAGCTGCAAGCCAAATAAGTCATTATGGTTTATGAATTTTTGTTTTTCAAAGTGTGGGAGTAAATGCGTATCAGTGGATCACCTTTGTGATGGTGTTGCAGACTGTGTGCAGGGTGAAGATGAGATTCCAGCCACCTGTAATGAATTTGAGGAACTTGGTAAGACATCATTTGTGTAACCTAAGTTTACTCTCCTAAAGGTGCAAATTGTCTTTGAATTTCAACCAGAAAAACTGCCGTCGTCTTCTTACAACCTGCCTAGAAAAGTCAAGCACTTGCAGTACTTGCACAACAATGTCAGAGGTGTACATGGTCTTCAGTACTATTTGGCAATAATGGAGTGTTACGTAGCCTCAGTTGGGCAAAAGTGAACCACTGTGAAGTGTTTCTTTACAATACAAGTGTTCCAGTTCCCATTGATGGTACAGGCCTACAGTGAGATTTTTTTGTTTTAGAAACAAATCAATAGTGGCTAATTTCATAGAGCTGGAACCCTGTCATGATCTGCTGAGGAATCATCAGTGACAGACGTACATAGTTTTCACATTTACAAAGCATACAGCAAGTTGAACGTCCTTGCGTATTGTAGACTGGACCATACGAGGGAGGGAGGGAAGGGGGAAGGTGGTGTCAGTTCCTGTGTTTATATTTTTTCATGGGCTGGGGAAAACATCTTTACCATACCCAGCATACAAAATCTGCCACATGGCTTAGCGTGAGTGTCAACACATGCAGCTCACCAACATTCAACCCTAATAAAGTGGAACTATTCTCTGTTAGTAATGCCCTGATGTCTGGCAAGCCTCTGAACAGCTTTGCAGTTCCCAACAACCCTCTGAGTCAACCCCATACCCCCAATGGAAGGTCACTGTAACCAGAGGAAATGTAAAACATTGGTGGGATTTTTGTTAGACAGTACTCAGGAAGGGTTAAGGACAACAAGTAGCTAAGCACAACAAAATGTTGTTTAACAGAATATGTTTACCAGCAAAAAACAACATCATACTACTGGCACAAGTGACTGTTTTCCTGCTTATAAATGTGTAGCAGAAAAATGTTAAAGCAAAATTGTTTGTTCAAGCAGCTCTATTATTCCTAGGTTTCATTCAATAATTTGGGGGATGATGTTATCTTGAAAACGTTTGTACGGGTTTTGAAATATGTACATTTTGTGTTTTCCCTAGGCAATTGCGATCCACACTACCAGTTTGCCTGTTACAATGGAAGATGTATTTCAAGGGAGTATGTATGCGATGGCATTACTGACTGTTTGGGAGGGGAGGACGAACGACTCTGCTATCAACAAGGTAGACTTAAACTGATGACGTTAGTTTGGTTACCACTTTTCTGAAAGTGGGAAACCATTGTGTCCACTCAACTGTTGGAAATGCAGTAGGCCCTACCCGTACCCAGATACATCACATGAGCAATACAGTAAAACATAATGTGATGTCATCAGAACATGGGTCTAATGGTCACAGTTTGCAGGGTTAACCCTGCTAACCGTGAGCACATGAACTGAAATGAAAACTCGCGCAGTAAGCACAAAATTAGCCGTTTAGCAGCTCCTATGAAATTGGGCCGACCCCATTTTGGAACATCACTCAGTAAACAAATTGTTGCTACTTCAATATTGTTTCCAAGGTGTAAGGTCAAATACCTTGAACTTTCCTAACCACTAAAACATTTGTCAAGTATTACACCTTGTTTTTCAAATGGCTTTTACCAGGAAACAATGGAGGACAGAATGGTGATCAATTTGGACCTGTTGATCCGAGTAAGTAAAACATTTATTTTTGTGTAATGTCAAATTGTGGAAAGTATAATGTCGTCCTTTTGAACTTTGTCCTTTGCAAGCTGCAACACTTCAAAAACTGGAGTGTTAAAACTTACACCATGGTGTTGTCATTATAGATACTGAAGAGAGGAATCTATATTAATATCGTACGGTGTTAAAGGCACTGTACACGTTTGGTAATTACTCAAAATATTTATTGGCATGAAAACTTACTTGGTAACGAGCAACGGAGAGCTATTGATGGTATAAAACATTGTGAGAAACGACTCCCTCTGAAGTAACATAGTTTTTGGGAAAGAGGTAATTTCTCACTAAAAAATAAAAGACTTCTGGCCAGAAGCCTTTTATTCCTATTTGAAAGCACCCTAATTTGTACAACAAGGGTGTTTTCTTTTATCATTATCTTGCAACTTCAATGACCAATCGAGTCCAAACTTTCACAGGCTTGTTATTTTATGCATATGTTAGGATGCACCAAGTGAGAATACTGGTCTTTGACGATTACCAAACGTGTTCAGTGCCTTTAAATGAACACCAATGTAAATGTTTTAACATGAATTAGTGATTATTTAACACCCTATGGTGTAAACTTTGATTCTTGTATCTACCCATGGTGTCAATTTTAACACCCCAGTGTTGGCAGTGTAACTGTTCACACTGGTTTTAAACTATGTTGTAATGGTACAACTATTCATTAAAGGGAGTGTACAACTTTGGTATTTACTCCCAAAATTAAAGACCATAAAATCTGATTTGGTAAAGAGCACTGGAGGGTTGTTAATGTTATAAAAAAATTGTTCGAAATGACACCCTTTTTGAAGTAATGTAGTTTGAGAGAAAGAGGTCATTTTCCACTGAACATTTTGAATCTGATAAAGGCTTCAGGCATAAAGCCTTTCTCATACATCTGTAAGCACACAAATCTATGCAACTAGGGTGGTTTCTTCTTTCAATATTTTTTCGCAACCTTGATGACAAATTGAGCCCTAATTTTTTCAGGTTTGTTATTTTATTCATATGGATGGATACACCAACTTACGATATTGAACTTTGACAGTTACAACAAAAATTCCCCTGCCTTAAAGTTTTTGAGCTCCATGAGAGTCAAACCACTAACAGTACTGCCAACATTTGTGTCTTGCAATCAGGGAGATTGTGTTCAACAATCAGGGAGATGTTTAGAATTAAAGACTCAACATAACACAGACAAAATGTCCATAATCAGAGAGATTTTTCAAATTTCTCCATCAATACATGGCAAGTTTGGTTTAATTTTCAGGGAACTTTCTACAGAATCAGAATAAGTTGGCAGCTCTGCATTAATCTTGGTATATTGAGATTCTCGGCTTATTGTCACTGTGTAATTTGATCATTAGTTGTGGATTATTTAGGCGTTTTTCCCCCATGAAAGAAAAGTGAAAAATTGGTAATATAGTGTGATTTTACACAACAGATTTTCTTGCACATTGGTGTAAGGGTGAAACTTAAGGTATCATTAAGGTATCAATTTTTGGAAAACTTATTTCAATAATTCGTTTTATCACACTTGCAATCAAAATGCTTTATACTCTGGTATACACATTATATTGGGCGCCCTCATCATTATAGGCTTCTCCCGGTGGGACGGCTTCCCCGGGGCCGGGCGTGCTCTATGCGAGTGAGGTTCCCAGGTCAAGCCGGCCTTGTCCACATTGTGGCGGGTCATCCCTGGATTGGTCAGCTCCAGCCAAGGGGTGGTTGGCTATTCGAGTACCATTTAGCCAATAAGAACTGCCCATTTGGGGAAGAACTATTTGATGGGCGCCAAGTTATAGTCACTTTTGTTGCAGCTTCCTCAAGCATGTGGTCATCATAAACATATTAATCGAAAGTTCAGGTTCAATTAAAATCGGTAGATTTGTTTCTCTTTAAAATTTGTCCTGTTATATTTTGGAATGGTTCTTAAAACTCAATTTACTCTTCCAAAACCCAACATGTTTGGCCATTCCTTCAAACCATATAAGTGAAGTGAAAGTAAGTTCCTTTGATCTGAAAAAAAACAGACCTGTTTATTCCTGGGTTTTTTTCTCTTCTAATTACAGTAAAATTGTGTATTTGACATAAAAAGTAGCATCCCCCTAATACGGTGATGATCCCTTGCTTTACATCAGGTACATGTTAGACTTGTGGACAAGTCGTTAAATGTCTGTCACGGTGATAGCGGAATGGCTTTCTCGCAATATCCCGTGAGAGGGCTGCTCTGTGCGAGATTACTGCTCTCAAGACTAGTCACATTTACCGAAGAGTCAGCAGTCGGCAACTTCACACGAGAGCAGTGATCCCGCGAGAGCATTCTTCATTATGCTACAGCACCACAAGCGACTCGACCCACCACAACCATCATTAACGACTTGTCAACAAGTTTAGTTACAGGTTGAATGGCTTATGACTGGCACCCTCGAAAAAGACATTTACAAAATAGAGAGACCGCTAACATAGGGCTAGATTAGCCTCAGTTGTGTAGACTGAGGGCCAGCTCGTTATTCTGGAGGTTGCAGGTTCAAGTCATGCTCAAGTAAATGTTTCTTTATTCAACCCCAAACACTTTAGGTGTCGTACAAGAGCTTAGCAGGAAGTTCACTTTGCTGAAGGAGAAAGTTCAGATGCTGGAAGGACCGCTTGGTGAAGCTGGTAAGTGTTGTTTTAGTACTCGGTGTTCATCTACATTAAAAGCGTTTTTGAAAAGTACCATGAGCAATCAATCTTGCACAAACCAGAGAACCTGATGCAAACCTAACAAACCCATCAATCTATTGCTGAAAACTGCAAATGATTCGACTGAAACCGGTAATTGGAAGGTACAAAATGGGCATCCTCTGAAATCATTGAAATGTTAATACTGTTTTGTTATCGATTTGTTGTTGTTGACATAAACAACCTTTGGTGACTGCATTGTTTGCAAATAATATACTCAAGTGTAAAGCACACATTCTTAAAAAACAGAAAACTTTCACTAAAATGCCATTATAACAAATTCTATTATCACCTCGAAAACAAAACAAATTAAATCTGTCAATATTTGTTTCCTCGATTTAATCTTAAAACCCAAAAGCTTTTTTGTACACATCTGATGGTGCTCTGTTTGACATTTTGGATCTAATGAATTACTTCACTACCTTATTTTATTTTACCACTATTGGAACAAGCTGAGCTTTCTCTTTCTGACCATTGTTAACTTGGGTATGGAAGGTGAACATGGACAAACCTACAGTTTTAACAAATGGCCTTTGTGCTCAAGCCTTTTTTTTTCTTTGGTGTAAGATTGGTTGACTTTACAAGTAATGGACATAATACTGCTGTCCAATGTTTACGAGTAGGAGCGCACCCACCACCAATTCATTTCTTAAAGTTGATGTTTTGTTTTTTTCCTTAAACTTTGTTTCTTGTCCTTCCTGAAGATGCCTTGAGAGTTGACCTGGAACAAGTTATCATGGAATGCATGAGCACCCTGAATGTCATCTTTGGCACCCTTGGCCAAGATGATACAAGCACCTTACCACAACCCGCAACAGAAACCCCCAGTAGTGAGATGATGACTGACCAGCCAGCCCTGACTAGACCACCGAGTCTCCCCTTCCCACCTCGACCAAGTGCCAACTCACCACCACAAGGGAATCCCTCCGGAGACGATGAAATGACACCCCAGAGACGAAGTTTCATGAAAATTGACGAAGCACTGCCAGAAGAAAGGCAGCTGGCTGTGGAGTTAACTGACGAAGACCATGCCATCGACAAGCAACTGCGAGAAGAGAAAATGCTGGCTGTAAAGTCAACTAATGAAAATCCACCAAAGAAGAAAACTCAAAAACTGGATAATTTTGTTTCCTATCGAAAGAGGCAACTAAAAAAGCTCCTGCTAAAAAAGAACAACAGCCTTGGATAATTAAAAGCCACTGTTGACCACTGCAACGGCCTATTGAATAATAACAATTATTTAAAGTCATTTGTCAAAATGAATTCTAAATACAGTTGCTGCAATGAAAGATGTAAGACAAGTCAACATTAGATGAATGTTTTAAGAAGATGCCAAACCCAAAATGATAGGAGTCTTTCGTAAGTAATACACTTCATTGGATACATGTCATTTTACATTTTGTTCAAGTTTTGTTGAAAAAACAATGGATATAATAGTCATGATCACTAACTGAATTATAACTTTTGTGAAACTGTCATTTGACTGCGAAGCAAACTGATCACTAGCGTAATTAAGTGATAACTACTGTTATATCAATAGCTAAATCAAGACATGTAAATTCATTTATATTTAATTATACATATAGTTTATTGACAGATATGTTATTTATTTATACAAATTAATTATTCAACTTTGAGGGTTTCAAAATATCTCACAATTTTCAAACAAGCACTAAGTATTAACACTAGGTAAGATAACATTATTGTTTCCTCAAAAATAAACTTGCTGAAATTCTGGCAAACTGTAGATTTGTTTTATACTTACAATTCATTTAACAAAAGTGAAGGTCCCTTTTTAATCTGGTACAACTTGACCACAAGTTCAGTTTTCATGATGACCTATAAGGACAAGTTGTGAGTTTTTTTCTGCACATTTTAGTTGATTCATGTTACTTGTAGTAACCAAGAAACAATTAAGTTAAAAAATGTGCGTGACAGTTCATAGTTTTCAATTGTGTTTAGCAGTAGTTTGCCAGACCAAGGAATCAATTTAATTTCAAGTGTACATCCATGACACACTGAAATTGCAAGTTTGCTTTTTACATAACAATTGTTAAAAAGCATCAAATTTCACTAGCTGATTTCTGGGTACAGATATTGTGGTTATGTACATGTGCATGTATTTAGGGCTACACTACTCTGTAAATGTAACAACAAAAAATAATGAGTTAAGTTTGAATGTCTGGCTCAAAAATATTTCACATAGTGAATGCCAATGTTTGTATTCCTTGGACTAAAAGTAAGTGTTGCTTATTTCACATCGACTTGTAAAGCCTTTGTGTATAGTTTTGTTTGTATAATGTCTAAAGTTGCAAACCTCTTGTTATATATATGAATTGCAAACTGTATGGGTGCTCAGTGTACCGTTACAAAATGATCCTTTGATTACGTATTTTGATGCACGATTTATCACTAATACATTAATCATTCTTGCAAGAGTGC
>JAUELU010000025.1:8509639-8520444 GCA_032357145.1 Evasterias troschelii
GCATTATCTAGGTTAGACGGTTGCTAAGGTAACAAAGTACACCCACAGGCAGAATGAATGTTTCTTTATAAAAGGAATATGGTGCCAGACTAAAGGTTGAGACAGTAATAGTTCTATTTTAAAATCAGGTTGGATTGTGTGCTTAGGTTATATAGCGGTTGGATACTTTTGTTTCAACTCTGCCGATGGCCTGCCATCTGATGAAGTAACAACAAGCACAGGGAGAAAGAAGTAATGGGAATTTGTATAGACCAATCGCAATGACGTCACGTGCGGATACTGTCTGCCCATATGGTTTGCCATTTTGCGAGTCAAATTTCATGTAAATATTGAGTGCGCGTCCCACTGTGCGTGCGTCACATACTGTGCACTGAATACTAGGGGAACTCGTATTTGATTTTTTTACCACTTTGTTCAAACTTTCATTGCCTTAATACGTGAATCAAACGAACTCGCGCACTAGTCCGAATGTTCGAATATTCGCGAGACTTGCACAGTCTATATTGCGCAACTAAGATTTATCACGCGTGATGACGTCAGTTATATTAGTCAAAACAAAGATGACTGGATCAAGAAACCTCTCGGTATATTATTATTAAAAGTGACGTCGGGAAACAATACATTTTGATTTAGAAGAAAGCAAAGCTCAAATTATGGTGGTATTTTTTATAGAGTGTAGCATAGCAGCCGTAACGTAGCCACATCAACAAGAATAAATTCAGTTCGAAATACATGCTGGTGCTTTATTTTAAAGGTCTCCAACGATAATGATTGTCCATGCTGTAAGGTTGAATAATATTTGTTTATAATAACCAAATATCGTTTTAAACAGATTGAAATAAATCATAATATTAGTGGTGGCTTTAGCTCGGATTTACAATCGAAACAGCGGATTTGAAGTCAGAGTCAATATTGTAATTCGAAAGATGGAGAATGGGGAATAGAATTTAATGTTGCCTTTCGAAAAAGCCGACTATCGAAGCGAACGGCAGGGATTCTACCGTCCGAGGATTAAAAGCAAATGAGGTCTTCGTTTTTTGTGTTTACACCGTGGCGTTCAGTGACCCTAAATTTGCATTGCATGAGTTTGGCTTAATGAGCACTGCTTGAATTTCATAAACAGATTTTCTTGCCTCATTAAACAAGTCTTTAACTGTCCGGAGTGCCGGGTCTGCTTTAGAAATGACAATGTTTCTCAATTTGGGCAAATCTGAGGTCGGTATAAGAGTTTTGTACACTAACAGCTTTTCGAAAACTTGCTACGTCGATAGTAAATTATTGGAAATATCACAATTTGAAACCGGCCAGTGGCTTCACCATTTGTTTTAAAAACTCACACAGAGTGTCATGATTTTCTTCAAAGCCAACAAACATTGTAAGTATTTTTGAAGACATTTCCGCATGTTACACTGACTCCAATCTTACTTCAGTGCATCTCAATTTACACACATAGAATCACGTATTTTTCATGTTGCATTTGGCCTTTGAATCACTTCACATGAACAATCATGGGGGATCACGTGATCAAAATCTAGGATCCAATTTTCGAGGGAATGTCAGTGCCGCAAAGGAGGGAAAGAAAGGGTCTGCTCGCAAATTAAGTTAAAAAGCAAGTTTTGGAAAATTGCGCAGATTTAATTACATTGACCGGACAAATGGCTAGGAACTGTCACTGATTACTGAGAAGACTTGATGATGAAGGAAACAGGGAAGTAAGATGAGAAAGGCAGACAGAAGACATTGAAGATGTTCCAAGATGAAATGAAACGATATAATGTGGACGTGGAGGGGTGGGGCCAAGGAGTAATGACAAGGGTTGTTGTACATTGTGCTCTCTTAAAAACACGATTAGGCCTTCTTTCCATTACGCAGGAATAACATACCGGAATACTAATAATAAGAGTGGTTTATTATACAGCGCTCAGGTCCGTCATGCTGTGACGCTCATGGTGCGCCAACTTTTATTACCCCTGGTCACTGGACCATTTTTATCACTCCTTAGACCATCTCAGTTCCCAAGGGAGTATGAATGTGCTGCCAAGTATGTAGCACAACCAAGCTAAATCGATCGCAAGAACTATCTCTCCCCTCACAAGCACCCATTTACTCATGGGTGAACGAGAAGCAATTATAACTGTCTTGCAAGGAAACAAGTGTCATTGCCGGGATTCGAACCCACACCCTGATGAGGTAACCAACTTGAGTCTAATGCACTAAGCTGCACGGCCACGACACACCTTTGTCTCAAGTGTTTATCATTTAAATAACAAGTACATAGATACATTAAACAATTTATATTTTGTTTCATGTGTTCAGATGATCAATCGCATCGCTCAAGCTGTTACGACCTGACGGTTTATAAGATCAAATCCATACTACTTCTCTCTCTGTTCGCTTCTTCCTAATGCGATTGTAAAGGAACGCCCAACCAATATAATCAAGACGAAGTGGAAGATATGTTATGGCACGCAGGAATGAAAAGGTCATAGATTTACGAGCCTTGAACTACAAGAAACCTTGCTATTCTCGCTCCAAATCCGACCTCATTTTGTCAAGACGGAAACAGGCAAAGCTGATTCTGTAAAAATAGGATCTCTTAGCATTGGCTCGTAGCTTTAGCTCAAGGGTTGCAAAGTAAAATGAAATACAAATTCAAAAGTAACACAACACTAGAGAGAGGCAAATGTTGTTGTTTTGCTGAGGAGACATCCTGCTCTAGATATGGCTTGCTGTATGATTGTACTTTTGATGTTAGAGAGGAAAGAATTGTTCAAAACAAAATCTAACAAAACAGACTCCGTCTGGAAATGAAATGCATACCTTTGAGTACCAGGTGATGGTTGCAAACAACCAACGGCTCAAGAGAAAAGTGCAACACGTGTCAAAATGCAGAGATCGTAAGTAACAAATCACACTGCCATAACATGAAATCCCCGCTATGTGATGGAATGGGTGAATGTCCACCCGGGGAAAAAACAAGTCCAGCAAGCACATTCTATTATCCGTGAGCTGATTGAGCAGGTTATTCTATGTGAACTCTGTGAACTAAATAACATTACATACACTCATTCAATCGAACCACGATACATTTCACATAGATAGATATAGAGGGCTGAAAGTGTAGTATTGTAAGGCATCCATAATGCATCACGATAAAATATAACTACCCCGAGACCCATAATGCAAAGCGACCATAAATGAATCACCTCCTTGAAATTTTCCAGGTAGTAGGATAAATTGAAACAATTAGCTCGCCAAAATGATCTGACGGGGCACAATTAGGAGCAACCAAACCATGTCGGGATTTACATTCAACTCCACCGGGCCGTCTACAATTCAATTTACGGATTCGAGTTCGCACGTGTGACCTAATACACTCGCCAAGTTGGGCTCGACCATGAGATAACACTTATAGTTTAGCGGGAAGTAAAACAGGAGTTACCAAAGGTATCAACATCAAAAGGCAGCACCGGGGAACAGCCAATTGCAGCCACGGTCAAAATTCAATACCCTACTTTTTTAACCATCCATAGTATCAAATCGATCGAAGTGTGCAGATTCAAATTGAGTGTCTACTTTTTGGTGTTCTGTAGAAATCTGTCTGGCTCCTGAAGCAAAATGTAATATTGTCTGTAAGATGAAGGTCAGTTCCTGCCAATACTACAAAGGGCGTGAAATTGGTAAATCGACGGGAAACCTCCAACTATGTGCCTTTTTAACGCGTCAATTGAGGCAACATATAGCTCTTGTGGCTGGTCAAGACTTGCTAATCATTGTGTTTACATCTTGAACACAACCTTTTACCAAACTGCAAACACAGTGCTGACAATATCCACACACGTTATAGCGCCTCCACTTTGTTTTCATCCACACAAACCCACCAATGAATGATTAGTCGGGCTATGATTGTAAGCTGAATTCTTCAACCTGGGTGGTTGGAATTTTGCAAAAAGAAAATAATATTTCTTTGGTAAAGATCTGCATGCAGTCTAAAACATCTGGAAATACGGAAGCTGTATAACAGATGAGAAATTTAACAACAAATAATTTATTTTGCATGTACAATATTCAAACTGCAGCCGATTTCACGAAACGCCAAGATTAATCCTATCTAGAGTTAGGACGAGTAACTCGTCCTAACTATAGTCCTATCTCTTAGCATTGCCTAGGACTAGTCCTAAGTTAGGAAGAGTTTGGTGAAATCGACGGCTGGTCTCGCATTCAAGAACATTTTAAGCGTCTTGGTACAAGACAATCTTCATACCAAGTTGATTTTAACTCACTTGTGCGGCATATAAAAGTCACTGGCAGCGTCAACAATCAAAACTAAATCAGATTTCAGAGCACGGTCACTTCAGCGTTGATGAAGCCTTTCTTTGGACAAAACGAGAGAGAGAAATCACGGTTGGTTTGGTTGGCATTAATTTACTCGCTTGGTGAATTACGTTTAGTTCACGCAACTCTGTCGCTAAGTTAACTTAGCTTGGCAAGTTTATCTCTTACGGCAGCCGTGTCACCACGCCCACCGCGCTCAAATTACCGTCACGATGTTCAAACGCTCACAGTGCACGTTTTATTTCTTCGTGATGTTACGAATTGAAGCACAGGTTTAATAAACGTACACTGTTGGTTGTAAAGAAAATTAAACTTATCCTTCATTGGTTACAATTACTTAGAAATTATTTGTATATTGTAAACGACCGGTAGATTGAGGAACCTTTCTAATTTTTTGCTTTAAAGCTTACAAGAAGTTCATACACCCTTTTTTCATTTCTGGTAATATTTTGGCAGCAAGTTTCCTACCCTTTGGTGAGTCGTACTTCAATTGAAGGCAGTAAGTTTCAGAAGATTAGAAACTTCAGGTGCTGTTATCTATTATGATATTGATGTTTTTTCTCTTCAAGTTCTTTCTAATTTTTTGCTTTCAAGCTTACAAGAAGTTCCTACACCCTTTTTTCATTTCTGGTAATATTTTGGCAGCAAGTTTCCTACCCTTTGGTGAGTCGTACTTCAATTGAAGGCAGTAAGTTTCAGAAGATTAGAAACTTCAGGTGCTGTTATCTATTATGATATTGATGTTTTTTCTCTTCAAGTTATTTCGAAACTGCCAAAGGCAACTTCATGCAACAGGTTTCATAAACTGATTGTACTTTAAAGAAGAGAAGCTGTCGCCAGTTCTCTTTAAATCAATTTCATTATTAGGAGAAAGCGCTGCGAGAAAATTTATTTCAAGGGAAATTCACTTTGGTTAGACTAGATGTATTTAGACTGACGGTGATGCTCCGGCTTAAGTGTTGCAGTCAATTTTTCAAATGATAAATTCTCTCAAATGTTTCCCTTGAGTGGAGTTGTTCACCTTAGTGAAATCAGGCAAAATGTCACGCAGAGATCTTGTTGATAAAAATGCACTACTATTTTAGGACTCCACTCCTTTGCTCTCTCGATGTCATTAAATCATTCTGCCTATCACTTAATCACTCTCGGAGGCTTTGTCTGGGATCCCTTAGGACTTCTTGGAACGGTTGTTTGGAGTACAGCCCTAAAATCTTTAACAAGCACACCTGCAAATAAATTTTGGATTGTTTCAAGGCCATATATTTAATTGTGCAGAACGACAAAAATATCTCTCAAAAGGGACTCAGAATTTATTGGCATACAAACATAAAAGTAAAACACATTTTTAGCAGAAAATTTGCTTTTCCATATCCAACAAATAAATGGGCAAAAACCATCACAGAAAGACTATAGAAAATTGCATCAAAAGAGGAATTTTTAAAAAGGTGACTAAACTTAAGTCTCACATTGAAATACCTTTTTAATGTCTACATCGATAAGTTATTTGGAGTATCATTATAGAAGACGTGTTTTGTTTTGCTCTGAAATAACTGGTTTATTCCGGAAAACTAACCAAGAATATAATTGAAAATTCGAGTTTTTTAAAGTAGAATATTACGCGTACTTTTCTTACAAGGTTTTTTTAATAAAAATGTCTTGTTTATATATCTCAAGAAGACTGTACAGACTGATCTTGCGTTCCTGCACCTACCTTCCGTGGCTATAAGTGTCCTGAGAGTTAGACATGAAAAGTTCAGGTCAAGACGAAGCTGAGAAAAGGGCCAGGAATTGACATGTCTTGCTAGACTTGAATACCCTTTGTCAATCGTTAACCTCAGCTGTTGAGAGACACTGACAGTACTTCTTATTGGGGGTCATTACGGGCTTCCGTACTTCAACCATACTGTAGAATACTTATATCACTCGAAATATGTACAGTCTCTAGTGAATATGAGAACAGTACTCAGGATTTATTATCAAATGCTGCTTTCGCAGCAACAGTATGAAGTGGGTGCCGGCTAATATAAAAGGAGTATTGATTATGGATACAGAATGTTTTAGGTAACAGAAAACGTAATAAAATGGATAACAAAGACTCAATATGAATTGAATGAATGTAAACAAGTAAGGCAGCTCATTATTGGGTTCTGACCAGCATCTTAAAGAAATTACGTTGTATAACACTTTGTGGGGGGTGAACAAAGACAAAATGACGAGAGCGGGATTTGAACCAACGCCATCCGGATTAACGTGCAGGAGCTCTATTCAACTGAGCCGTCTAGCCCTCTGTTGGTGGTTCCCTATTTTGTCAATATCTCTGTTCGGGGGGGGGGGGTATGGCCAGTCGGAAGCCATTCAGTTGTAAAATTCACTCATCCAGTATCCCTTGTGGTTTATAAAGCAATCGGCATCCATAATGAATGCATGAGTTAATTGGAATTCCACCCTGAACCAACGGCACAAAATCATTACAAGTGATCAATGACAACTACGAAGGGTATGGTAAGCCTACTTGAGAGTAAAACAAATAACCCTATTAAAGCCGGCCGCCTTTAAGATGTCAAGCGATCTAGAGGTATGATTACTACTTATTTAATAAACTCGAAATAGAAAGTCATCAAATAACATTGTTTGGCAGAGAGCATTCAGAGACCGGTTTGAAAGGGAAGCTGCTGAATAAAAAAAGATCATCAAGAACCTGAACTGTATTGATCAAGGTCTTATTATAGGAAACATGGTTTCCTGTCCACCTCCAGGAGTAGATGCTTTAGTCACCTACTCCACCTTGTGTTATTACCTTCTTGTACCTGACTTTGAAGTAGTTGCTGCTGCGAAAGCTTCATGTAGTTTTTAAATGTTATCAGTTATTAGTTAAGTGCTATCACATTACCTTCCTTGTTTTATCAAACGACCGATGAGACTAAAGTGAAAATAAACAAGTTTAAGATGCAGAGGTAAAACAGAACTAACTTGTGAAAAAACCGAAGATAGATATCCAAGAAAAGCATGGTTTAAATGAGTTTGTCGAGATGTTTTTTAAACCAATTTAATTTTTTTTTTTATGAAAGCTGCTTAAAAAGTGACCTTTAATTAGTTTGACATTTCCAGACATATTTTGCTTAAGGGTGATAGCAGGTTATGAAGAGATATAAGGTCGTTGTTCAGTTTGAATTCATGTATTTATCTTAAGAAGAGAGTGTCAACAGCACAGTATTAAAATATTCAAATTGGCATTACTTCCTTTAACCATCGTGGAATAAAAATTGTTACAAACGCACTTTAATAAATCGTTCTGCATCAGAAATTGGACCTAGTTGGTCCAGAAACACTCAAGCCATGTAATGCACCAGCAGAAATGACACACGGACGATCCGTGTACTGAAGGGAAAAAAGGCGGGAACATTCTCCAACGTGCAATGTAAACACAGCGTGCTGGCAGCGCTATTACAGAACGCCTGACCGGGGTTGTACTTCCTTCTGCAAGTGGCATACAGTGTTGAAAAAGGCACGGTGAATAATTACGCACAAGAGAAAATTAAATGGAAAATTGGTTGAATGAGATTGCCAAGTTGTTTTAATGGCTGCGCTTAGGAATTCTCACAGGCAGTCTTGGTGCATGATTTTAGAAGTCATTTAATGCAAACAAGCATCCCAGTACATTTGTGGTGGTACAATTATGGAACATTTGAGGAATATAACATTGATATTATTTTTAAAAACAGGGATCTTGTGTAAGAATAATAATTACAAAAGTGGAAACATATTAGTCTTTGACATTTTCAGAAACCAAGCGTTTATAGATAAAATGAAATGCCAGTTTTTCTACAACCTTGTTTATTATATTTCACCATCATCTACCCTCTTGTTATGCAATGATGCCCTCGTTCAAGCATCGGCAATTGTTACCATCAGTAATAGTTGCGTGGTCGATATTGTCACTCCCATGGGAAAGAGGTTGATTCAAACCTAGCTGAGGCCTATCTTCGTATAATAGAATGGTTCTTATAAAGCTGTTTTAGATAATATTAATTTGGTTGCCAGGGTACCTTGCGGAATTTGCATAAAATAATAGGCACGCACATACCCATATGGTGGATCTACAGTACTAAAACAATACAGCAAAACAGCATCCCATACAAGCCGTCGTTAGCTCTTTTCTTGTTTTCCTCGACCCCCTAAGCCACGAAACTAACGATCGACCCCAGAGACTTGATAAAAAGCTCTAAAAATACAGTAGCAAATAGCCATGGGTCTTCTTGCCATTTCATCTTTGTAGGATGCGTCCCCCGTGAGGGTGCCAATCGCCATGACGACCGTTTAGAACCGGTCATCAGAATCGCCTTGACCGTCAACGATTGACCAACGATTGCTTTATTAACATCAACACTGTGCTGCGAACGTTGTTTTGGAATCAATAGCTGAAGCGACTAATATTTGTTTTGATAACCTCAATGAGTAATGAGGTAAAGATGACTTCGGTGACTGATGGAGAAACAATTCATTGGAGGAAGTAGTCCTTCTTGCGACCAGTAATGGAATGATGGTATTACGCACTTTATCACATTTTAGCAATGGTTTTTTTCTTTCTTACTTACAAACTAAACCGACCTTTTAATTAAGCTCTAAAATACAAACGTTTAAATTGAATTAGTTGAACATTTAAAATACACTTCACAGTTTTCAATTACTTCAAATTTATTGAAAGTTCTAACTGACATCAAATATTTAATTCAGGCGTTGGGAAAAAGCGCTTGTCAAGAGAATCATTTACAAATGAGCAAAATGTCATTCGAAATGTCAACCAGAATCACCTATTGTGTTATGGGAGAATCACCTGATCAATTGAAGAAGGCAACAATGTGGATCCCCGACGGCTGATCCATGTCGAGTTGTTTTATTATACCACTATTCTACTATTCAATCTTACTGCAGGGATTCAACAACTCAAACAGCCGTGAGAACTATGTCTCGTCAATTTATATCTCCTAAATATCAAACATCAAATTTGCAGGTGAATTTGAAGACATTGATATTTGTTTTCAACTAAATATTTATGTTTATTTATTATTATCTTCTCATTTATAAGTTTACTTCTATTCATTCTTATTTGTAAATTTGTTTATTAATTATTGTTTGTTTATTTGTTTTAGGTAATGGGCTGCTCGAAACGTGTGCTGGGTTTAAGAGGAAGGGGGTACAGCCACACAGGTTGATGTGACGGCAATGACAGAAGAGGTACGAAGGTATAAGCGTGGGACAAACTGAGACTAATGGTTCAGGTCTAGTTATTTTAACTTCTCCATCTTCGTTCCTAGCGGGTGAAATTCTAACAGCCTAAGTTGCTCTATATGCTGAGTGTATACAACCAGTCAGTCTGGTCCGGAACTTCTGCGCTGCCACAACCTGTTCCCTTAATGTGTCGATCAATACGCACCTTATTTGGAGAGAGGGGGGAAAGAAAGAGGGAATATGTACAAGAGAACTGAGAAATAGAAAGATGCAAGAAAACCTCCATGATGTATTCGTCACCTCCATAGTGTTGTCATTTTCAACATGGTGTGTACGGGGCCGCAGTGCACTTAGCTCATATAAACCACAGGGGAAGATTGACACAGCTTACGGCAGTAAGATATCCTCATGAGCCCGGTCGGGTTGATTCGTTTTCGCTAACAGATGCTCCATTAACTCTACCATGTATACTTATTTTTAGTTCATAATCTCAGTTTATATGACATGAATTTATAAGATGTTGTTGGTTATACCTCCTTAACGGGGTTTGCATTTTGAAGAAAGGTGTAGACTTTAAACATGGACCAATTAACAACGGAATAGCGCTAAAAGGGTGTACGAGTGTTGAAGAGTGAAGTGGTATCCTGATCGTATAGTTGGGTCCATACGTTCGTGCAGTGAACCAACGACGGTTGTATTTGCTTATGGTAGTGGGTGTCACTTTGCGCGCCATTTGAGCGATACACACCGTTTCGGCGTTTGTTGAATAAAGGCGGGAAATTGGTAATGGGGGATGTTTTAAGAGTGAAACCGAGTTGCTAAGGTGGGTATCGACTTGGGCAGGAAACTTAAGAGTGGTCACTGATGGATGGATTGCTGTGAATAATGCTGAAATGTAGTCCGTGACCTGAATATCAACATTCTGGTGTAAAGCATTTCGATCTCGGATAGCACTGAGTTGCAACCATTCCATTCCAACATAATATACCAAAATTACTCTCAAGAGTTAATGCCTGCTAGAACTGAGGGAAAACAGAATTGTGATTCTCACGTCAAAGGTAGACTGAAAATTAATCAATTAGTGGCTCATGCTTACAACACTAAGTATTTGTTTGTTTGTTGTTTGTTTATTTAGATGATCTCCCCAAAAGGGAACTTGGAACAATGGAATACAAAAGCCAATCTCTCTCATACAAACATTGGTTTAACTTAGATTATGAATTGGACAAATCGATTATGAT
>JAUELU010000025.1:8700317-8713621 GCA_032357145.1 Evasterias troschelii
CATTACTCGTTACCGAGTAAGTTTTTATGCTAATAATTATTTTGAGTAATTACCAATAGTGTCCACTGCCTTTAACAATTTTTGCTTGTTTTTTTGGCTATATCTCCAAAAGGCAACCACCTTTTGAAGTGAAATTTTCACATGTTAGACTAGTTTTATTGAATATATGTAATAGTACATTTAAATAGGATTGAAACAATCAAATGGTTAAAAAAACCAAAGCCTTTAAGCGTGAGGAAGGATCTTTAGCAAAGCATCCAAGGGAGTTAAAGGTAGTGCTTTGTACAAATTAGTTTTTAGTAATAACATAGGATAGCACAAGGCACTGGCAGGTTTACTCATTGCATGAAGGCATTGAGGCCTCACAATTTCCAACTTAAGTGTCCGCTCTCAACCATGTCAACATGATGTTGTTCTCAAATCTTGATCTTGGCAGACAACTTTTTGGTTTGACCATAGAGCAAAGAAAATCATGCATGAGAGGAAGTGACAAGTGAGAGATGCAAATGAGAGATAAAGACGTAGATTAAGCCATAACTAAGGGCTACATGTAAAAAAACACCTGCTCTTAGTTCCATTAATTGACAGTAATCCTGTGGGCATTTCTTTCCATGAATATTAAAGTGGTCATTTGTGAGTTTGAACCTGCTACCAGAACCCAGGGGAATTCGTCTGGAATGCATAACAAGTTTCCAATTAAAATTAATAATATTGATGGAAATTATGAAGTTTTTTTAGGAAATCTTATTTCAGAAACGGTACCCAGGAGATTTTGTGTACTTTAGAAATTGTCATTATTGGACTTGTTAAAATGCATAGTCCATTCTTAAGTCAAAACCAATTATTGCATGAAGCACAACTTGCTAAGTGATGTGGGAATTGAGTTACACTTTCAATAAATATACATTTGTAAGTTAATCTCTCCCTTTTCCTTATTCTATCTGAAAATAGCTTCTTTTCAATAGACTATTTTGTCGAAGTCCTACACTGGTGAGCTTTTGTAATTTTAATTCTGGTCTTGTAAAAAACATTCTGGTTCAGTCAACATTTTGAGGTACTTGTACAAGCCCTATGGTCTTGTGAATTTCACACCAAACGCGAGAGCTTCTGAGAGGTGGTATTTAATGCAAAACATTATCACTTTGTGTACTTGTTGTCTTTCATTGTTTTTTGAGTGAAGCCCAAATACTGCTGTTTCATACATCGTAGATTGTGATTACAAAAAAAATCTCATCAACAACAACTTCTTGTACCATAGATTTTACAGAATCTTTTTTGTTTTGTTCTGACAGCTCTGACTGAGTTACCCAAGGAGCCAAAGAAGAATCCGCAGGAGAAGCAAAGTAGACGCAAGAGCGATGACAAAGAAACTGAGACACAGTCTAAAATTTACTCTGTCAGGCAACTCTTATCACAGGTGAGGCAAACAAACAATAGTACAATGTCAAAGGTCAAATAGCAGAAAAAGGGTAACCAGGTGTGCAGTTTAAAATGAGGTTAACTGGTACCCTGTTGGTTTTAACCCTGCAAGTAAATTTGTGTTGCTAAAGTTTCTTACAGTTTTGGGTTGAACAAAAACAATTCGACTTCAGCAGGAGCCCTGAGCAGGACATGATCCTGCGAGGTCCTGAGTAACATTTCATGCTCTACCAACTAAGCTATTCCTAGCCATGTTGGCGGTCTCCTTACTTTGTCAATATCTATGTTCGGGGTGGGAGTCAGAAGCCATTCAACCTGTAACTGCAGCACAGCAAGGGATCACACCCAAGTTTAGGATACAACCTTGGAAGTAGCAGCAGAGGGATCACCTTAAGGGGATGCAACATATCTTATGGTAGACATGCTGCTGATGAGGTGATCTGTTGCTTTACTTCCTATTTTATTGTGATCTTAGAAACTGGACAACACCTTCTTCTTCTTACCAAGATGCATTTCTGTTGTCTCAGTCAAGGGGGTTGGATGTTGACTGAGCAAACAGAGGGCTTATGGTTTTGGAGCAAGGATTGAGATTTTTTACCTTTCATGAATTTACAGGCCACAGACTGCATGGACACATTTAACTATGAGCTGGCACAGAAGTTTCTTCAGAGAGCTATTGAAGTAGAACCAGACAATCTTCAGGTTTTAGAATGTTCAGGGAATCTCCTTATAGAAGTAGGCGAACTAGAGAAGGCAAAACAAATATCCTTTCAGTAAAACCTAGATCCAGATTTCTCATTTTCAGGAATGAGAAATTGGAGACTTTTATCTAAAACTTATCTAATTTAGAGCTTTTTGAAACAAATCTCTTTATTTTATTGTTATTCTTTTTATTTATTTAGCCATTGGTTCAAGAAAACAACTTACAAAACAAGACAAAACTGTAATTGTGATGCGAGGAAATTCATTGTTAAAAGCGCCCTCCCCATGCATTCAAAAATACGGACAATAAATTGACCTGGCCCTAGGACGTGAAGATCAAGCCTAACTCAGTTTTTATAAATTCTTCAAGTAAACGTTTTTTTAGCGTGCGGGTTTAACTTTCCTAATTGAAAGATTTTCTCAAAGCCTCCCTGAGCCTGCAAATTTGTCATGAAATAAGTGAAAGCAGTCAGCGAAGGGGGAAAGAAATAGTCCACATTGTTTCCAAACCTGTAGTCTTGTATTTCTGGTGATGTACAGAGTCTGTAAATCTCCTAAATTGAACATCTTGGAGGTTCCGAGTCGAGCTTAAGGGAGACCCAGATCTGAAGCTATTTTTCTAGAGTTGTTAACATTTGCCTAATCTCACCCCTGAATGTTGAAACGGAAAATTGTCCTTAATTATTTAGTGTACTGTTTTGGACGTGCAATTACCCTGTCTCCTGACATAGGTCACTCTAAGTACATGTACATGGGTCAGTTATACGAAGGGGAGGAAGCTGTGGAATACTTCAAGACAGGAATTGACCTCATGAAGAAAGCAAAAGAGAAACAAGAAAAGGAGGTAAGCGTAAGATTCTATAGAGCCAAAGATGGGGTCAAAGATTGGATTTTGTCATCCTAATTCCTATTGCTGATTTAACATGTTTAAAGGCAAAATTTGAAAAGACAGCAAGAAACTATCATGGTATCATGTTCAAGATCTAATCCCCATTAAGCTTTTGTTAAGAATTTGTTAAGAGGTTTTTATACTAGATCGGTAAGGATAAACAAAATTAATTTTTTAATTTCAGTCCGACATCTTACCGGTTATAAAGTTTATGCTAAGACTATTTTTTCTGTTAAATATTTCCCTCTGATATGAAGTCATTTTCAAGAAGACTGTATCTAAAAAGGTATTTAAAAAAACGCAACAACTAGTTTCGGTTGTTATGACCAAAATTAAAGAATTTTTGTTTACATGCTGAAAATCTCCTGACTCACACAACAGATAAAGTCCAACTAATCACAGGGTAGATTTTTTACATACAATGTGGTTGTTCACACTAAGCATGAATGATAAAGACTGTCAGTGATTATTAAAATCCTGTATAATACGTCGGTGTTTATAGAGAAATTTGATGTATTTGTGTTTTTACCTAGCCTGAAGCTGCATGTGCTGATGATAAAGCTACAGATGTAACAAACGGAGATATAGCTAGCGCCTACTGCTCCATGGCTGAAGTGTACCTCACAGATTCATGGTTAGTAAACGCTGTCATCTCTTTCATTTCATTAGTTGTTTTGGTGTTGAATGGACTCTTGAAAAAACAGACCTGGAATTGCTTCTATAAATTTCCTAAATTCTTTGAGCAAAGTCTTAGATGTAAGTGACACCAAGATCGAGGCAGAGGTTTAAGCACAAGTTAAATGTGGGCTAAACAACTTTGCTTAACAGAAAAAGGTTACCAGCTGAGTACTTAATGACAGGTGTACTGCCTGTGGCTGGTCTCCAACTTAAAATTTCTGATAGCACACATTTTTTTAAAACACTTTTAACATCTTTAGACTTGTGCCATAAGGGCATAAGGCTCTCCACCCTTCTTCCAGGCACACAAAGAATTTTGTAGAAAAATAATAAAGGCATTACTTTTAAATTGTTGTTGCTAGAATTACCCAAAAGAGATATTTTCCCATGCAGATTTTAACCTTCCTATGTTGACTAAGAATGGCAGAAAACTTATCAAACTTTTGCCCTCAGCTTTCTTGAAACGCCTTTTATTGGTAAAACTTTTGTTATATCTTCTTGCGGGTATATATTGAGCATGTGGTTTTGGAGACAATGTCCTCTGCAGACGTTGTGACAACCCAGTCCTGTAGAAATCTAGCTCCATCTTGACTAATCTTGTTTTTTTCTTTCCAGTCTTGCCACAGATGCTGAGCAACACTGTAAAGAGTGCTTGGAGAAAGCCATTGAGACTGATAAAGACAGCGCCGAGGCTTATCAAATTATGGCTAGCTATTGGCTGAGCAAAGACGATAAGGAAGTAAGCACTGCAGCCATTTTGTCTGGTTCTCGAGTATTGTATTTAAATCAACATGTTAAAAAGTATATTTGTTTGACACCATTCTGATCTACAAACAGATTTTCTTGGGTTTTGTAATCTAAAAATTATGCTTTTTATACATTTCAGCAAGCCAAGAAGTTTATCGAGCAGAGTATATCGCTATGGTTACCCAAAATGAAAGCTTTAGAAGAGGATGAATTGAATTCAGATGGACCGGCTTTTGACCCCTTGAACCCTTGTTCATTGACCTACCAGAATAGGATCGGTACAGCCAAGATCCTGATGGAGTTGGAGATGAACGAAGTAAGAAAATAAAACCGACAAGTTCATTTCTCACTAAACTAGGGTTAATCATTTTAATCTAAGATAAGCTTTCTAAAAGTTGGAGATGAAAGATCTAGAAGCAACATTGTGAGTTCACAATCAAAGAGAACAAAGTCTT
This sequence comes from Evasterias troschelii, assembly GCA_032357145.1. Lineage (NCBI taxonomy): Eukaryota > Metazoa > Echinodermata > Asteroidea > Forcipulatida > Asteriidae > Evasterias > Evasterias troschelii. The sequence continues at coordinate 8,705,208 of JAUELU010000025.1, forward strand.
CTTGCTCTTTTTGGAGCCTAATTTAAGATAGCCTAGGTAAAAGACATTGATCTCATGAGCAGGTGCTATCAAGGTTTTATGATCTTGACACCCAATACTGGTCTCGACATTCCAGTAGAACTAATTAACTCAACTCATCCAAGTGGCTTTTTGTCCATTGGGAATGAAATTGTAACCATGAGGTTTTGTAGTTTGATGATTTATTTTGATTGTGGTGTTTTTTTATCAGATAGCAGAGGAAATTCTGGAAGGACTGTTGCAGGAAGATGATCAAGTGATTCAGGTGTGGTACATGCTGGGTCTGATGAATGTGGAGAAGAAAAACGATGAAAGTAAAGCACCAGCAAGATACTTCCTCACGATGGCCAAGAAGGTAATCAATCCCCGTCACCCAACCCTTCCTTCTACAGTTCAACCACAGTGATTCTTGTTTAACCCTTCAGAGACCATTCATTTCCGTTTAATCATCACAAAACGCCCAGACATTGCTAATATTGTTAGTTTCTTATTGTAATTTTGTCAGTAAAAAGGTCAACATAAATAAAATACAAGAGAAAAGTTAGTTTATTGTTTAGAAATTGGGATACTATGTCAACGTACTACATCAGAAAATTTCATACGTGGCCATGACCTTTACTTTGACCTCTTTCAGTCTTTATGTGAATAGAAGTAAGTTAAACTTTGCGGCCGCTATGGGCATTTGGTAAAAGCCACTTGTGGCCTCTAAAGAGTTAAATTTGTCTGGTTCAAATCAATGCAATGGACAGAAAAACGTGTTTGATTATACAGAGAAGCTCAAGCTCGTACAGAGTGTTTTGGGATTTTCTTTTTCTTATTTGATTGCTTGGAATAACTAGTCGCAGTTGGGCAACAAGATGTCAAGTGAATGGCAAAATCTCTTGTATTGTTAACAATTCTAACCAATGAGGGGATATTTTTGTCTTTCTTGAATCAGTTGTATCTCAAGTTGAGATGTGATGATGAGCCAGTGTTGCTTCACACTGAGGAACTTCTGTCTGTCTTAGGCCCAGGGGACGGTCTTGATGAATCCTGGCTCAAGAAGCAAGGGGAGGAGTCAGACAGTGATTTGACAGAGGAGGACGTCTTGAGCAGTGATGACGAGGCTGGTGGTGATGAAGAGAAAGCAATAGATGGGAAGAGAAAAAGGAAGGAGGAGACAGAAGAGGAAAAGATGGAACATTAGGTAGGTGGTTAGGAGGGTTGATTTGCCAAAATTGTATCACCAGACTGAAGATTAGGATTGGTAGCATGAAGCTAGAAGTTTCTGATAATTATCTGTATCAATTTTGTCAAATTCAATTTCACAGTTTGAAGTTTCCTATACAAATGATTAAATTCTATTGAAAAGAAACAAATGTTCTTTAAGTCAAGACATTGCGTTTGATGCATGTAATTATTTTGTCAAGAGTCAAATTAAAATTTGTATTGGGGGGGAAACAACATTTTCCGGGAATGTCTGTGGAAGTGTGGTTTTGGCAAGGTATATGATATAGATGCAAGGTGGGAGAAGTTGGGTCGACCCGGTCAAGTGAGATGGATATTTGGGTAAAATGGCACTGTTTTTGAGTGTCTCTATAGTCTGAACATAGGAGCGTTTTAAATGGATTGGGTAAATATCAGGCCTAGGGTTGATTTCACAAAGCAGTAAGATGCATCTTAAGATGAGTTGCCAATATTACCATAGTTGTTGTTATTGTGACATCACACTCTGCTCAGCAATTAAGATTGGTTTGCAGTTTAAATCAATCTTACGTCTTTGTGAAATTGACCCCTGGAATTTCATCTTTGAGAGGGCAAGGCCATTTTACTTTTACTAAAGGCACTTCCATTGCAAAATTGTGAAGTCTTTGGGAAACTTCTGAAGGGGCACCCCTTACTACAGTACAGGGCCCAATTTCATGGCATTGTTTACCGCTGAATTCTGCGCTTACAATCACCATTCTCCGCTTACCGAACAAGCGCCGAATTCCTGCGCTAGCTGTGCAAGCAAAAAAGCCTAGTAACATGGACTACGTAAGCGCACAAGCCAACATTCCCTGCTAACCTGTGAATTATGCTTGACATAAGCTTTGATTTGCCTGCTTCCGTAAGACCAGATTCTTTGCTTACGGTAAGCAGAGCCATGAAACTGGGCCGTGACCATTGCTATCTTAACACAAGCTGGAGAAAGGTTCAACATTTAGTCAGATGTGATTTCAATGTATAAATTTCTCGGCTCCAATCACAAATATTTATATATGTATAGAAGATCTGTAAATTATATATAGTACAATGTATGTGTAAGTAAGAAATATTGTACAGGAAAGCTTGGTAACAGGGAAGGTAAAATGATGACGTTAGTTGTTCTCTGATTTATAAGTTGTCAAGAAATTATTTTAAAACTGATTGGTAAAAATGTCCATGGATTAGGGGTCAGAAATCTTTCCTGCGTAAATCTGGATATTGGTAAATTTGTCAGATGGCACCTTTTCCTCCCTCGACAATTTGGGATTTTCTAAAATTTTAAGTTTTCGAAGATTTCTTGCCCGATTTACTTGTAACTCAACAAGAAGTTGATTTAGTTACACATGTACTTTCTGTGCCCAAAATGTTGTGGAGTAGTGCAGTATTAGACATTATTCTCACATAAATGTAACCTTATAAAATATGCACTTCACAAATATCAAGATATGTTATTGTTTGCCCATGTACAAGATGGTGCTGGTTGCCATGGATTTTTTTAATTTGATTTATTTTTAATTTTTTTAACTTTAACTAAAAAACTGTGGAAGCAAATTTCATTTTATTTGATAATGTCATAGTAAATGGTTTCTAACAATTAGTTGCCTTTTATTTTGCAATTGACAAGTATCAAGGTTTTTTTTATTAATGAAATTATTAATTCATTACAGGTTTATGAGAGATTTTAAGTTGCCTTGAATAATGTTCAGTCAGTGGACAAGAAATTGAAATACTCATGAATAAGTTGACACAAGTTTACATATTCGTGAGAAAAATACTCAACCAGAATTTAAGGCAGTTATGTAATACCACATATTCATAGGTAATTACTCAGTGAATTTAATTATTCATAGGACTACTTAATTATTCATAGGAAACTTGAATATTCATGAGGCAAATAAACATGTAGTGGTATATTCAGCAGTTTGGTTTATTTCATGTGGATCACTTAAAGCTTTGTTTTTCACAATAAATGTACATTGCAAATTCCACCAATAAAAAATAACTTAGTCTCTTGCTGGCTCTTACAAAGTTGTTATACGTATCGTAAAGATAAGATTAAAGAAAACATTTGTAAAGTAAAGTATACTAAATATATACAATGTCATAAAAATAAAATAGATGTTAATTGCAAAGTATTTGACTGATCAGGAATGGATATGTAAATTTGCTTTGCAGAGGAAGAGACGGATACAGGATTGGAACCACGGACCATTTTATGATACCAAGTGGTCTCCTTAATGCACTGATCGAAAGGTACAGCCTTATTTACTCAAAATAATGGTTTTAAACATCAAGAGCAACATTTCATGGGATGACATTCTCTCTGATATGACTTATGCTGTTTTTAACAATTCCAAATTTTTATGTGATCAATTAAGTTATACCAATTATACTTATTCTCTTTAAGGCTCAGGAATCTCAAGAAGAGTTTTGGTTTAGAGAATTCAAGGCGAGATTTGATTCAGAGAACTCAAGTTGAGTTTTTCAGAGTGCTTGACACATTCACCAACCTCAAGTAAGCTATCAAAAAGTTATGTTTGAGTTGATATTTATGAAGAGAAAAAACCCAGGGTTCAATTTCTATAACAGTAAATGGGTTGAAACGGCAAATGGCTTCTTATTGTCAGTATTTGTTAATATAGAGAGCAACTAGCTCCAAAAGTATATTTTACATCGTACACAAGAAAAACAATATCCATGAGAGATACCTACAGCATGGTAAATACTTGCATTCTGTTGCTTCCGTTTGAGATAAACACCAAATAAACAACTTGGAAAATTTCATAACGATTTGTTTGCAACAAAGACAAAGAAGTTGGGCGTGTTTAAAATTTAAATGTTTCAACAAGATCACATGACACTGCAGCGCTTAGCACATAATTTTTTAAGTGAATACTTTCAATCGATTGAAAGGCTTGCCTATTTTATCCTGTAAGTTTAAAGCTTTGGAGGTTATTTTTTCTTAAATATCTTTTAAAGTTCTTTGGGTTTTGCATTGGCATTCTTGACCCAAGTCCGACTGTCGTTGATTCCTTGTTTGTCTAAATATCTAATGTATGCACTATTTCAGCAGTTTGGTGTGCGCCTCCCATCACAAATTGTTGCGTTCGTGATCATCAACTCACTGGATTGGCAATTTATTGACACTAGAGGGCGCGTATATGCTTCATATTCCTTCGATTCTCTTTCACAAACAAACAAACAAATTGACAAAAATAGAGAGACCACCAACAAAGGGCTAGATAGCTCAGTTGGTAGAGCCTTGGGTTGCAGGCTCTAGTAAATTTTTCTTTGTTTAACCCAAAACTATTTAAAAATTTACCCAGTCAATTTCCCTTGTGGTTTATTACTATATATTATGAAAATCTCTGTGGTTGTAATTCATCTTTTTAGTTTTCCCATCACAACGATGTGTGATGAGCACTATCTACTTGGTGCACTCATTGGTGTAACAGTTAAACCAATATAATATTCTTCATCCCAATGCAATTATTATTAAATTGAGACAGGCCGGATACTTCATGTAAAGACAGTTTTTACTCCGTAACGAGAACCTCTTTGAAGGAAATTTCAATTAGCAATTGAACATTTCAAGAGGCATGGTGGCAATGGCCTTCATGAAGTGAAGTATTAGGCCTGCTGTACTAGTAGTCAGTACTCTCATATGTACATTGTGAAAAATCCCTGGATATGCTTACTATATATCCGAGGAAGATGCATGTGGTGTATCAAGGGATCCGCCAAGCCACCGTGGTTTATAAGAGAGCCACCAAGTATGACTGCTTCACTTTAAAACCTCCACTGATACTATGATATAATATTAAGCTCTATAAAGCACCCAGGAGTATTCACTGTAAATAGGTACCTGTGAGGGTAGAGGTTGATTTGTGTACGAAAAGGCTTCACAGCGCCACGGCAGATCGGGCTGTATACTCCCCAGGGAGCTGAGAAAGGAATGTTATTGGCCCAATGACCAGGGCACTAAAAACGTAAAGTGCGTTGATACGTTATTGTAAAATAACTTTATAAGAACTATTTATTATTATCCTATATGATCATGATACTTGACCACCCGCTTATAAACCATAGTGGCTAGTCGAATCTGTTGCATGCATTGTACCTACAACAGCAAGTCGAAAGTGCTGTAGATTCCCATTATTGTTACTTGAAAACTCCACTCCCGGTGGAGCAACTTATCCCATTCATGATACCAGTGTGCTACCTGGTGTAACACCATTAGATAACCTTGACCTTTAACCCATGACCTCTACACCCTGTGCTCCATTTCCTGTAACATTATATCAACCTGTTCTATAATCCATGTCACTGAGGGTCTTTCTATTACCTCCACCACGATAATGGAAGACACTAGTTCCTTAAAACTAGCCGAGTACCTGTACAGAAAAACCATAAGACAATCAACATTTGTTTCGTAAATTTCAAAATTGAATTTGAGCCAAAAAGTTGGGTTTCTCTTCAAACATACATAAATAACAGTGGCTTTGATCTCAACTAATGTTTTTGCATTTTTGTTCAGCCTTTGACAAAGACTCTGCTAGGGTTAAAACATCAGACCGTTAACTATTTTGTATTTTCCTTTTGGTTGGGAAGCAGTTTGCATTAGCTAATTCTTATTTCACTTTTTTTTTAAATTCAGTTGAGCGTGATCTTGCATTGGCTGCCACTGTTGAGGTCAAACGATGGTTTAACGCATGCCAAGCTCAAATCCCAGTGAGGGCACTGGTTGAGATTGTGACATCATATTCAATGAGTCCATACATTCTTGCTCATGGGGAGGCAAAAATGATTAATATATGTTTAACTTTAGCTTTGAACTTTTGCAATATCGACTTATAATATTTACAACTTAAATCTGACTCAGTTAATGAGTTTGCGTTAACTGTTTCAACCATGTGCAGTGCAACCAAATGCCCAGTTTAATTATGTATTAAACACTCTATCATGAACCAAACTATAAACTTCTCAAAAGCATCACTAGCAAGTAACATAGTTGTAAAAATGTAAAACTAACAGACTTTAAGTCACCACAAACAAAGATATTCAAAATAGGGAGACCACCAACATTACCCAGTTGGTAGAGCGCCGGCACATTAAACCGGAGGTAGTTGGTTCAAATCCCACTATAGTCAATTTTGCTTTGTTCAACCCCAAATCAAACTTTAAAACACTGATGCAGACATTTCAGAGACCTTTTGCAGAGCATGACATACACAAATTGTGATTCTAATCCACACCGTGTATGGCATAAAGAATCTGGATGATATTAGGTCTTAAGTTGGGATTAATAGTCAACATTGATGTTACAAGGTTCTGTACCAGAGGGGAATACCTACCGTCCATTCGTCGAAAAGGAAATATAGAAAAAGAAGAAACAAAATCTCTGGCTTATATTAAATAAATTGAGGCCTTAGTCATGACGTCACCCACAGGGCCCCATTTCATAAAGCTGCTGAAGCATGTAACATTCTGCTCACAGGTACAATCTCATGACTGGTATCCCGTTGTTTTTGCTTAGCAGAAACTTGTACCCAGGTCACCGAACACCAATTAAAGCAGTGGTTCATGCCATCCGGTACACACAAACAGTGGCACATAGTGATCAGCATCTTTCTCTTTCGGGAACCGAAAATAACTGCACTGAAGACTTTCACTAGTCTAGTATGATAACAACCTGCTGCAAAGCAGCTTGGCATATTGTACTGTAAATTTTGCCAGACTTTGATACTATCATAATGTTAAAAATAATAAGATTGTGCTCTGTGTTGAGTGTATGATCGAATGCATAGTTGTTGTGAACCAATGTCAGACCACAAAGTAGAATTGGAGACTTTTGAACACTAGGTGGCAGCAGACTTACCAGGTTAAGTTCCATTGTTTACGTAGTTCTGAGCATTCACACAATACCGAGAATAATGCCCAAACGTCCTACTTTAGAAGGCATAATTAACACAAGGCAGACGGAACTATTGCATCAAATCGCACCCAGGGAGCCTTTTCAATTTCCCCCCCAGAGTTAAGACGGGACTTTGGGAAGCTTTATCCTGCATCAGTGTCAGGAATAAATTAACTCCTGTTAGTAATCTCTACTTGAAAAGCTAATGAGTGCTGTGACTTTTCAGGGGCCAGCGGTGGAAACAAGTTAAAAATTTTCTCAGCCATTGATATTTTTTTTACAAAGTTGTTTTGTAGGAGTCTGATCTCACAGAATTTGAAGTTAACCAAGGGAAGGGGTAGTAGTTTCTGGCATGTGTTTGAACCAAATTTTGGAAACTAATATCGATTGCTTACCTTGTAGTGTCTGGAAATTTGAAGTTACGCCCAAGGACGGCCAAGTGAAGGCTATCACCTCTCTGATAGACTGGCTCAAAGGGAGATTGTAGGAATGCCATTGCATATAGAAGACACCCTAATGACTAGATGTATAAAGAGATTAAACATCAGAGGGCTGGAGTAAGTTTAGTGAAGTGTCATGTAAAAGTACAGCAGACTAAACTAACATTGAAATACTTTTGTCTGGTGCATTTCCAAGGCACATAATAGGTGAATTCCGGATCGCTAAACTTCAAAACTGCTAAACTTGCTAAACTTCTTTTTTTAGCTCCTGACATTAAAACAAAAGTTAAGAAACTTTTACCAGAAATAAAAGTAAAAAGAAATATTAAAGGAAAACATTGAATACAGTTGCAAACAAAATTCAACTGAAATAAATGTAGTTTAAAATGTAGATATCACTTTCTATGAAAGTAAGTATTGGGCACGGCTGCTTGACAGAACAAAAGATTACATGGGTCAAATGTCAAAGGTTATTTTATCTCACCCAAACATCCACTTTCTCATCAATTATTGTATGACTTTCAACATGAAAGAGTTCTGGTGCTCGAAATAGCATACTGCATTTCTCAGCTGCAAGGTCCTGAAAATGGAAAATCAAAACCAAAAGAAATATCAAGAGAAAGATTGTTTTGACACTAGAACCCATTTTTGTACCCATGAGGTACTTTTGTGCTTGAAGACTCTGGACACTATTGGTAATTGTCAAAGACCAGTCTTCTCACTTGGTGTATCCCAACGTATGCATAAAATAACAAACCTGTGAAAATTTGAGCTCAATAGGTCGTCGAAGTTGCGAGATAATAATGAAAGAAAAA
>JAUELU010000025.1:8728234-8740595 GCA_032357145.1 Evasterias troschelii
ACAACTCATAATAAGTATAAGGAACACCTCCAAACAGTAAAATTTCCTGAGATTTGAAGGCAACGTGTCCCTTTAAGTTCAAAGAACCAAGTCATTCAATGTTAACACACCCACTCAGTGAAAAGGATGTGAATTTCCAAGTTTTTGTGGCCCTGAAAACTCAAAAATTATTTAATTAAGCTTTCCTGAATGGGTCAACATACAAGAAGAACATACTGGATACCACATGAGGGACAACTTAGGAATATGGGAGGTCAAATATGGGAGGTCAATTAGAGAGATAGAGTTGAGATGCAACAATACTGGGGCAATGTCACTTGATACCATCATTGACAACATCATTTTCAACAATCTTGATGATGACGGGTCTTGTGGTATTACAGATCATTTTCCCATCTTCCAAGTCTCATCATTAAAGGATACTTACCAGACTCAACATTGTGCTGACCAATTTAGAGGATAATTAATACCTGTAGTATTGCCTAATTTTCAAATGATCTTGGTAAAACTGATTGGAGGAGTGATGGTTTGTCTAATGAGGATCTGAAGCAAGCTTTGTTTAACTGTTGTATATTTAGTTACTGTTACTATTTCCTTATTCTAAAGTTAGTGTTGTTTATCTTGTTTTGTTTTGTATTGTTGTAAAGGGCAAATCCATCAAAAGCTTCGGCTTTTATAGGAGGATGCCTCCATGTGGAAATAAATGTTCTATTGAATTTCTAGCCAGAAATAGAGACATTTTGTGACATCATGTCGAGGCCATCATCCTACAGTGTCATGTCAATAACTGAAACAACTGATGCTTAAAGTTGTTTCTGTTTGTTTAGAAAGAGGGTTCTGCTATCCTTACCACACCTCAAGACATTGGATGGCAACACGGTGATGAGGTATGAGAGGAGAGAGGCGGGATGTGAGGTTTCTTCTTCCTCCAGTTCAGATGAAGATGAGGATGATGTCTCAGAGGGCGGCACTGCAGAAAATGAAATTGATGGTAAAAACTTGAATAGTTATTATTATTATTTTATTTCACTCCACAAGTTCAATAAAACTGCACAAAAGAGAAACACAATAGATATGGAGAAGGAGTTTTGAAAAGGAATTTTGAAGTTGGGAAAATCTCAACGGTTCTTAAAGTGCTGGTAACACCAAGTCGTGGCACATTGTTATTATTTCACTGTTTTCTCCAAAGTACAAAGGAGTCAATTATTCTTGATAACCTAGACTGGACCATTCCACATATCTAAGAGGGGATCAGGTCCCAGAGCTGTGGTTTTTTTTATTTTGAGGGGCTGAACAATATTTTTACTCAATTACTTCTGAGCACAACATTGTAACAAAATACAGATCTACCCAGATCAACCCTTTTGATAAAGTGGAGCCATTTGTTCTTTGTAGCAGGCTTCCAGATGTCTTTCTGAAAGCTTTGTGTTAGGTTCTGGGGTTTCCAACACCCCTCCCCCTGCCATTCAAACTTTTTGTTTACTGTGGAGCCAGTTTAGTGGAACCTTCCTGCTTTTGAGGTGTAATTCCTTGTGGTTACTTGAGCCCGCTTATAATGGTTTTAAATAAGTGCTTATAAATTTGTCTTTCTTTCCAGATGTTCTCCAGTTGTCTTCAGACCTCATCCAGAAATCCCGGGAGAGATCCAAGCAATATGCCACTGAGCACTACAGGCATATGGAACAGCTGGTAGACGTCCGCAGCCAATCACAACTAGCTATGAACTCAGCGAGGTCATCATTTAACCTCACACCAAGGTCAGAGGGCACAACATCTGCCCTTGGTAGCGGGAGGCAAAGCTCAGGATCATCTGCATCAAGATAAACCTTAGTGAAAATCTTTTAATAAGATGATGTATTTTGTATAACGCTCATCTAACAGAGTTGAAGCGTGTCCAGGGCTTGATTTCACAAAACACTAAGATGTGTTGTCAATACTACCATGGCATTGATTTGTAGCAATAAACCGTTTGCGAGTATAATTTGAGTAACGTCTAGTACAATGAATTGTTTAGCCACAAGTTACCGCTAAAATGTGAAATTCCTCAGGCTATAGAGACAGTTGCTTTGTCAAATGGTTCGGGGAAAACCTGGTACCATTGTGCCATACAAATTCATTCAGAATTGGTGTTTGTCGTCTCTTATGTAACTTTGCAAAAGCTGGCCACAAATCATGTGACTTAGCAACTGTCTCATTTTACTGAGGAATTCAAATTTAAGCGGTAACTTGTGACTATGCAAGTCATTTTGCCAGAAATTATTCCAGTCTAACTTGTAAATGGCTCACTTAAGATCAATTTCAGCCCTTTGTAAAAATCAATCCCAAGAATTTTGATGTATGCATCTTGTAAATTTTGTGATATTAGTGTAAATAAAATTGCTCTGAAGCAAACTTTGTTTCTGCTTCCAACTCGACTTTGTTTGGATTTGATGGTAATGAACTTAACTAATTAAATAACATGTTCACAGGAACAATTGATGGCTTCATTCATTGACTCTAATAGCATATGGATTTGTTTAACTGGAATCGGAAAAGCACCAAGTATAAAATAGTCATCCAAAGCAAAACCAAAATATATTTGTAGATCAACTTGATCTTGCAGTTATACTTACCCTAGATTGAACGAGCTAAGCCACAAGTTATAATTATTATACGCTTCTGGTAATGAAACGAATGATGTCTCATATGTGAACATTGGCTTGAAAGCCCAAGGGAACCTGTAAACAAGGCTGCTTGGTATATGAACCAGAAATATTGGGGTTAACCCCTACTCTTCAACGATAAGTGTTCTGGATTCTTTTACGTGCACTACTCATAATGTCCCATCAAAAAGACAAGGCAATTATGGTCAAGTGTCTTGCTTAAAGACACAAGTGCCACGCCTGGGACTCGAACCCACACCCTGCTGATCAGAAACACCAGAGCTTGAGTCTATTACTCTGAATAGCTCGGCCATGACATGCCACGTGTAATTAGAAACCCTTTACATGACATAAACACAACACCAGTACGACTCAAGATGTCATCTTTTACGCTTCAATCCTTACTTTATTCAACAGTTTATCTCACTGTAACAGGACCATGTACAAAGATTTTTTTTTCTATCATAATATAATCAGAAAAGGGTTTGTTATTTTACATTTTTACCTATATCTATAGTGTACCATTGTTTATGCCAATTAAGTTCACTTAGTTCTGAAATAGCAATATGCATAGCAAAAAATACAGATTTTTCCCTTAAATGGTTTTGCTTTAAATTGACTGTAAACCTTTCATACAATGTGATTTTAATCAAGACAAATCACTTTACAAATATCAGAAAAAATTACATACAATAATGTACACAAGTATTTGCCTCAATATTATTCGTAAGAGGCTATTTTCTTTTTATTTATCAATAATTAATATCTTCAAACTGCCCCTTTAATCCCAAACAATATACACATTTATACATTACCACAAATCAGAAGAAAATATAAAATAACACTTGGCTTGTAATGGAGACTAATGCAAACTGGTGTGCATTTTGCTCTTCTTTTGCCAAGCAATTAAACCATATGATACAGGGGACCAGTACTTGTCATTGAGACTCATGGGTACAAGTGGTCTCATCTCCAGAATGCAAGTTTACACTAAAATGGGCAGTGGGCAACTATTTGGAACTATTCGGAATATTGGAACCGTGTTGGCTGGTTAGTGCTGCTTTACTATCACCACAGCTACAATTCAAAAAGCTGACAGTAACATCTTGAACAAAAGACTAGCTTTCAGATATACAGTACAATTTGTAGAACCACCATTGACATACAATGGACTGTTTAAAAAGGAAGCCCTGTTAACTTTGGTAAAGCTTGAACACTTTGTTTTAGATAACTACAAGGTAGGCATCGTGTTTAAGACCTGGACCAAATTGCATAGAGTTGTAGTACCAAATGTTTCTCAGAAATTGTATTCAAACTGCAAACAAAAAGCAAGGTACCATGTCATTTTAGCTGGTAAACCATTTCTGCTAAGGACTAGCCTCCATTTCAAGCCGTCAGATTGAGATGCAAGTATTGTAAGATACCAATTAATTTGTACTACTTCAAGCTAGATCTTTTGAAATGTAGAACTGTCAGCTTTGAGGGTGATCGCATCAGAGGTAAATTCTTATATTAAAGGTAGGGTCATAGATAAGTAAATACTCCATACATTAATGACCATAAAGACTTGCTTGCTGAGAAGCACTGCAGCTGTTGATAAGAGAAGCTATTTTGAGAAAGGATTCCCTTCAAAGTAATATCGTTTGAATAAATGTTCACCTAAAACATTTATCTTGACAAAATCTATCTGTAACCCAACCTGTAACAATATGAAAGTCATTAGGGTGTATCAAGCTCAAAGACACGCTATACACAAGATACAGTTTTAAGACCTCTGATCCTTTGCCTTTACTTTACTTACAATATTTTGGGCTAAATTTTCATTTGACAAAACCAAACAAAATAGAAAACCTAATAACAAACGAAAATACCTGATTACTCTTCGAACATTGACATTAAATTTTCCATAATTTGGTTTTTTAGTGGTTTTATAAACGAGAAATGTGTTTTTTTTTTGTCAAAAGGTAATCTATCTTAAATTGTTTTAAAAAATTGAAATAAAAAATCTACAAAACTATAATTAGTGGGTAATGGAAGATAATGATTATATTCTGCAATAATCAGCAATAATCTGAATAATGATTGCATAAGGTCTTAATTCAACTCAAACTAAATTATGGCAAAGTTACACTTACCACATTTTCCTGAATCAATAACTTCAAAGTACGCACTATTTTCTTGTACATGAAATATTAATTAAGTATTATTTCTTCCCTGAAACTAAATTGTTCATCTCACATTCACAGATAATTTCTTCCCCACATCAAGGAGTACACTGTATATGGGTACCGGTGATGGCATAACTAGAGTTATTGATTAGTAACATGTGTACCAGCTAAGCAACAAGTGCTGCATCATATGCCCTGGTGACCATCGGAAGTTAAATGTAACACTTGAGTTGAACGAAGAAGTTTGCTTATTGACCAATCAAAACCTTCCAATTCAAGTCTTAACTGACCAATCACCTTACAGGTTTTTAAGTATATCATCCCTCTACACTGTACTTGGGTATCTACAATAAATGAGCAGTGATGTTATTGAACTCAAATTTTATAAAGCATTTTTTCCCCCACAAAATTTGGGTTATTTTAAGTTGACAGTTATTTACAAAATCTGATTACAAAAGCGATGTACCAGTTGAAGGTTGAATTGGAGGAAAGGAGGAATAAATTTGGAGATGGAAAGTAACCAACCCCCTCCCTTAAAATATAAGGTGATGCAAATGGAGGTGTGTGTTGGGGGGGGACTCCACTTTGCCCCTCCCCCTTCCACCTGATCCATCATTGTCTAAGCGCATTTAGGAGATTCTCAAATAGGGCAAATTTTCATAAAGAATTTTCAGTTGCAATAGTGTAAATGTTAAGGCATGTTGGCTGGTAACCTGTTTCTTCAAAGCATGACTTATATGTGCTTAGCATGTTCTTGCGCTTACACAGGCTGTGTGAAAGCGGAAACAGATTGTAAAGTAGACAATCACCTTTAATGTCAAATCTTCAAGCTAAAGGGCAACCAAGATTGAAAATAAGACTCACACTCATAATTAGATTCTCCCGTACAGTTATAAGGTTAACTTACTTAATAATCAAATTTAAACCTACAATATTCTGAAGGACTGAACAAAAAATCTTGAGTGTTAAATTATTACACATTGGAAGAAAATAATATTAAAATAATATTGCTACTTATTCATATATGTACCCCTCATATTTTATCTATTAGAAATATTGGTGCATTTTGTACAAAAACAGGGATCAAATTTAAAGACAAGCTCTGCCAAAAAGTTGCTTAACACTAACGTCTAGATTAAATCAGTTAGTATGAAATTTTAAGTCCCAAACAATGAAACCTGCTTAACATGTATTAGAGGTAAACTAGCTTTAAAGTTGCGTGGCCGGAATTGTGGAATATTTCCTTTGAAACGTTGAAAGAATTGATTTCTGAACAGAACAAATTTTGACAGTGATGATGTTTCAAAATGAAAACCTTTCGCACGTGCTACAGACTGGTGGATGTGAGATGATGTCACGATTCCAACAAAAATTAATTTTGAGTTTTTAAATATCTACCACTAACCAACGGAACTTTTATTTTCTGTGCAATACCTCAAATGAAAGCTTGTAACTTTCTTGAATCTATAAAAAATAGCTATTTAAGATGAATTTCAAATGTGTGTAGTCAAATAGGCCAAAAATCGGCCCTAGCATTTTTAACTAAAATGTTATCACTCTGTGATACCGTGGTCAGGTTTCCCTTCTTCACAATGACAGATTCTTACAATTCTTATTTTACTCTAGGGGACCAGACCATTTATCCTCCAAGCTTCAGTTTGATTAAAATGATTTGATTGAATGGGAAATACAAGATGGAGTCACTATGAGTTAGGATTCATACACTAATTTATGATCTCTGTATCGTGAGAAGTTATCTTGGAATGTTCTTGTATAAATCAAGGCATTAAACATCAACAAAAGGATAATGAGAGATGTTACAACTCCAAAGTCTCTCACAAATTGTTGTAAAAAATTAATAATTCAAACTAATAAAATCTAGACTTTAGAACTCAAAACTTAAATGGGAAAATTGCCAATGTAGTGCTTAAGGTTGCTTGGTAACGAGGTTGAACTCATAACACAGTGTTCGTTCCAGAAAGGATCACAGGGGGATGAGTGGATAGTTTCTTGGTATTTTCTTCAAGAAGTGATATTGACTGCACACCACTTTTTTCTCTTTTAAGTTGTTCAGAGGTAATCAATCTTATATATTTTTTTTTTGCGTACTATTTTTGCTTTTCTTCAGACAATCAGAGTCTTCTAAGACAAGCAGCCAAGATTGTACCATATCCTTGATGCATGAAAACAAAACAATAGTCTAAATCATGACAGAGATCACTATAGAATGTACGGCAATAAGTGCAAAGGAGGCCATTGCTGTTGGGTAACTACTCCAAAGGAGTAGAGGTACCATCAATTTCAATTCCATGGTCTCTCAAGAGAAACAGAAATGAGTTCTTATTTTGATTCAAAAGACAAAAAAGATGTCCGCATTTGATGCCAGAAACCTTCGACAGTAATAAGATGGAAAAGTTATATATCGCTCTTTGAAGATGTTGGAAGATGTGGACAAACCCAGTACACATTAAGGACTTGTCTCGAAAGAAAATGCTTCCAGTAAGGATGAAAAGGTGAAATAAATACTGAAAAATAATAATTTATTTGTGATGACCTCTAGTAGATTGTGATCATTAAGAACAGTCCCTAATAACATGAGAATGGATGGGGAGGTTAAAAGTTAATATGGCCGTGGGAAAGCCTTAACCACTTCACATCGGATCTCGGATGATGTGTATACATCAAAATACTTCTGAGTAGAAATAAGGTTGAGGTACACCTGGGTAATTTTGAGAGCATCCTTTCGTTTTAGGTTGGGGACAGCCAAAGAAAAAATATCGTGCCGAAGAACTGTAGGGATTTTTACAAATACCAGCGTAAAGTGGTTAATATGTGAAGTTACTGTGTGATGGGACCAGGTATATGATGTAATCTGCTTGGCTTTCTTCACCATTTCTTCCAATCTTCATCGCCTTAGTGGGGAGGTTCAGGGGGTGGAGCTCGTTTTCCACCTACGAAGAATCAAACAATACACAAAGATTAGAAATTGCAGAAATTTAAACTAAGGTTTTTTTCCAAACCTCGCCTTTTAAGCTCTGACTCCAGCTTCAGGCTCTGTTTGATGTTGGTAACACTGTATAAATTGTACACTGCTCTAAAATTGAGGACCTAGCACAAGCTGGAGGCGAAGCCTAAGCCAAGCTTTGGGAAAAGGCCCATGGTTCATGTCATGAAGTGCGACATTGCTGAAAAAATGAAGAAAATGTTAACAGCCACTGCAACGACTACAGTGTAGTGTACAAAAAATGACATCATATAAAAATGGATCTTTAAAATAATGTTTTGGAAATCAAAGCGTAGTTTTTGGACTGTGGGAGCAGGCCAATGAAAAGAAACATGTGTATACAATTGAACATGAAGTGGTTTTATATGGGATTGAATGTAGGGAGTTACACTAACTGTGGCTACAAGGGAAGGGTTAGGGGGTAGAGAGGGAAGGGCGGGGGGTTAAGGAAAGCGCCAACTACGTGAAGTTACAGCATGACCACTGGATTTATACATATATGTCCTAAATCAACAGTTTAATGTTACAACCATGACTTGACATTCATGGATGCTGTCTGCTTGTAGGAGCAGACACCGCAATTTATTATCAAATGTAGGTTGAAGGAAACCTGTAATTACAGAATGCTGTCTGGCAAAGGTTAATGTATTCATGGGTGTATCATTAAGGTAGCATAATAGTGTATCACATTGACAATCAGGTTAAGATTCAATGAAGTATCAGCATGTAGTTCATGATATGCAACCTCATCCCCACACAACCTCATCCCTGAACTACTTTTATCCCTAAAGAAGGTAGGAACACAGAGGGTTGTTTAAAGGGTTTAAAGCTCACAACAAAACTCAGATACACTATCAGCAAGGCCCAATTTCATAGAGCTGCTTAAGCACAAAACATTGCTGAACAAATTTCTGCTGAGTGAAATTGAGTAGGATACCAGACACAAATTGTACATGTAACATGGTGTTTGGACTGGTAACCTTAATCTGGTAAGCATACTTGTTTTGTGCTAAGCTACATTTTGTGCTTAAGCCTCTCGTGCCCTGAACTTCAATGCACATTCTAACAATGCAGACAAAGTTGAACTCAAGTGACTGGGGCAGTTGCTGTTAGGGGTAGGGATGAATGAATGGAATTGGTTGTGGTGCAGGCAATGTTCTGTAACACCAACGAGAATGCAATACTTAATCATGACGATGACAATGTGTTGAATCATGAAATCAAGCATTTAGCAAACAGCAAATGGTCAGTTTGAAGTTTACCTGGTCTCTTGTCCAACTGGGGATCGGTAATTACTGCACAAAAATTCAGAATGACACATTTGAAATTTCAAATTGGGCAAGCTACATGGAACTTGGGATGAATTGTAGCAACTCCCTCAGGGTTTGCTCTCAACCTCTTTATTTTTAGTGATTGGCCAGCAGGACCAGTTAGCTTGTCATTTCACTAGTCCGTATTTCAAGAAATAGGGATGATTTTCAACGGACTAGCCAGTCGAACCAATTGAAGAGAATTTTGACTGGTCTTTGGGTGTTTAAACTAGCATTTCACAAGCCGACCGCAGTTAAGGGAGGACGCTGTCACTGCGCATGTATTTATTTATTTAATTGCCAAAAGAGGCCCACTTCCAAAAACAGAGTACGGCCAGCAGACATAGAAAAATATACACTGTAATTTGGCATAGTTTCACAGCGGAGCAAGTTGGTAAAAAACCCAAGGATTGAATAAAATGTCTGTAAGTGTGCAGCTACATGTATGTGTTCATGTAGGATGTACATTGTGTAATTGGTCCAGTCTCTTCCATTCCAGCAAGCATTGTAAGGGCATTCAAGATGCAGACAAAATTCCCGCTAACTTTTAAAGATCATATGCAGAAAAAAAGCCTTGGACGTCTCAAAATGAGAATGCAGGCATCTTAAGACACAGTTAGCATCTTAATACATGCACATCTTCACTCTTCTCTTCAAGATGCTGACGATACATGCATCTCTGTAGCAAACATCAGTGTAGGGTAAAAACCAAATTATATTCATTATCCCCGATAAATTAACATCTATTA
Source organism: Evasterias troschelii (assembly GCA_032357145.1). NCBI lineage: Eukaryota > Metazoa > Echinodermata > Asteroidea > Forcipulatida > Asteriidae > Evasterias > Evasterias troschelii. The sequence goes on from JAUELU010000025.1 coordinate 8,738,108, forward strand.
AATTGTTGCAGTTCCGCTGCCAAGGACTCTAGCCATCGGGCGCGCTCGGTGGTCTAGTGGTAAGACATCTGCTCTAGCAATGCAAAGGTCATGGGTTCCAATCCCACCCGAGTGATTTGCCTGTGGATTTTTTTCCACAGAACTCGGGAAACTACTGAGTATACAGTGCGCAACACACACCGATGTCAGGTAAAAATTAAATTAATCTCTTAATTCATTAATTAATCACAAATTTTCTCTTTGTGCTTGTTAAATAAAAACAGTTTATTGTGTTTTTAAACTTCAGATAAATTGTTCTCATTTCAATTCTGGACCAGCTACTAGCCCTGCGGTGCGTTTTCCTTCCTAGATGAATCCCTGATATCAATTGTAAGCCAAGTTGAATGTCTCATGTCTCCATGCATTCAGGCCTTAGCATGCTGTACACACTCACCATCCTCTAAAACTGCTTTTTCTGATAACTGCTCTGTTGTGTAGTAAACTGAGTCTACCGGTAAGTAGCGCACTGCGTCTGTCAATGGTCCCCAATGTCATTCATTAATTTTGCTAACACCAACAGTCAATTTTCTTGAATTTGTTTAAGGGTAACCACAAACCAGCCCCCCAAACAAAACATGGCTTTCATGTGGCCTCTGAAATTGCATGAGTGGATGTGACTTGTACTTTATGGTGTTACATGGTGTATGAATAACAGTTGACTAGGCATTATTGAAGCTGCTTGAAAGCACCAGTGTTGTTTATGATGTTTGTATGTAAATCATTGATAGGATAGTGGTCTCTACGACCATCCGTAGAGAAAATAAGGAAATAGAAAAAGCAAGAAAAACAACATTCTGTCTGTTGGATAGCCTTGAATATGATGAAGCAAGAGCTTAAAAAAAAGCTTTCTAATAACAAGGAAGATTTCAAATAAAATGATTTAAAAAAAATAAATAAACAAACAAATAAATGATAGGAATAAAAAGATGTATGTAAAGATGAATTCCTAAAATAAAAAAGAGTATTTGTTTGATTCCAGTTTTCTTTACTTTATTACACAACCAAATTTACTTAACACTTCTAGAATGAAGTCACTGATGAATTAAATTAAAACAAGTACGTCCCCCTTGCAGTGATCATCGCGGGAATGGGCACCGATTAATTTACTCATTTTTAATCAGATATTTTGTGTGAGAGTCAGGGTACAATACTTACTTTGTCTATTTGCTAATGATTTACTAGGATATGTCTTGTTTGACGGTGTGTAGGGTATAGGTTGCGGAAACTCATCTGATGATCTGAACTTAAAGCGGCCCTCAAACGAATCATCTGTAATAATCAATAGAAACATTTATGGAGATATAAATATATGGATAACTCAACTTCATCTTTAACAGCAACGAAGGGAAACACGCAGCCCTTGTCAAGTGATAACTCAATTCAATTCTTATATTTATTTATACTAAATAAGAAAAATAATTATGTAAACAACTTGATAAAAACAGTAAAATTTAAGTAAACAAAAAAATGTGTGTCAAGGAAGTAAGCAAATCCTGAGTCACCAAGTTATCACGCTCACATATTATACCATACAATCGTCTTCATGAAAAATACCTTCATGTAAATGTGTATAAAAAAGAGAATATAGTATCAAATGAACAAGGAGTACAGTGCATGCAAATATAGGCTTTCATTGAAAAGGTGGAATATGGAGTAAGGTTGAGTATCTAAAACAGGTACTTTGGGTTCGGAAGGGGAAATCACAAACACGTAAAAAGATCTGTTGAACCCTTTGAATCTTTTGTTATGGATAGCTGTAACAATAACAAAGTGTTATTGTGAATCCATCGGTGGCATTCACTGTGGTAACAAGTGTCTTCAACATAAACCCTTATCATTTAAATGTACATGTAGGCATGTACAATAGTTCCATATGTCTACATGTACAACATATATTGACTGCAATTCATTGTATTTTTACAGTAATCATTTCCTGGTATGGTTGTACACAGGATGACGACTAAGGTCACATATTCAAAGAATTCCACTTGGAAGTTAATAATATCCACCTTAGCGTGAACAGAAAGTTAACAGACAAGACCTTTACAGCTCTACATTAGCAATTCCCAGTTCAACATTTGTGAAATGTCATTGCTAATAATGTATCCTTACCACTGAAATAAACCCTCCATTATGGTTTGCTGGATACAGTTTTGTAAAACAATCAGAGTAAGTTTGCAGTTACCACCATGTGACATACTCTTTAGAGAACTGGCTCTGAGAAGAGTCAGTTTGATACTTGATGTTTGGCTGTGGTCTTACGGAAGCAGGGAATTCCGCGCTTACGTCAAGCGTATTTCGCAGGTTAGCATGGAACTTTTGCTTGTGCGCTTGCGTAGTTCACATTACTAGGCATTCTACACTTACACAGCTAGCGCAGGAATTTGGCGCTTCCTCGGTAAGCGGAGAATGGTGATCGCAATTTGCTCTGGTTGTCCTTTCTCTATAC
>JAUELU010000025.1:8777736-8788811 GCA_032357145.1 Evasterias troschelii
CCACCGCTGCCAATGTTTTAACTCTTTTTTACTATTTATAAACAAACAGCTTTTATTTCTACCATGGCCTTCCCTCAGTTCTCCATCAAGGTAGCGTGGCCGAGCGGTCTAAGGCGCTGGTTTTAGGCACCAGTCATTTCGATGGCGTGGGTTCGAATCTCACCGCTGCCAATGTTGTAACTCTTTTATTATTTATAAACAAACAGCTTTTATTTCTAGCATGGCCTTCCCTCACTCCTTCATCAAGGTAGCGTGGCCGAGCGGTCTAAGGCGCTGGTTTAAGGCACCAGTCGTTTCGATGGCGTGGGTTCGAATCCCACCGCTGCCAATGTTTTTATTAAATGTTGATATTTATAAACAAACAGCTTTTATTTCTACCATGGCCTTCCCTCACTCCTTCATCAGGGTAGCGTGGCCGAGCGGTCTAAGGCGCTGGTTTAAGGCACTAGTCATTTCGATGGCGTGGGTTCGAATCCCACCGCTGCCAATGTTTTAACTATTTTCTTATTGTTTATAAACAAACAGCTTTTATTTGTACCATGGTTTTACCTCACTTCTCATCAAGGTAGCGTGGCCGAGCGGTCTATGGCGCTGGTTTTAGGCACCAGTCATTTCGATGGCGTGGGTTCGAATCCCACCGTTGCCAATGTTTTGTTTGTCTTTTTCGAGGATTTAAATTTGTTTGGTTCAAATCTTATTGATTATTTTATTCATCAGAACCTTTACCCAAAGACTGTAAGGATATTCAAGACAAAGGAGTCACCAAAAGCGGGGTGTACACAATATTCCCGCAGGATGTTTACCTCTGCATATCACTCCGCGTTTACTGTGACATGGACACAGACGGCGGTGGCTGGACGGTAAAAAAACCCAGTTTTCTTGTTAAGCAAATTTATAAAATTGAAATCACTATCCCTTTTAAAGTTTCTAAAAGCTATCATCTATGTATTATAAAAACAGGATACCATTTAAAATAAAATTATCATAAAGTGAACACTATTTTCATTTGATATCAACGAACGACTCCTTTATATCAAACAATATAATCCAACATGCCATGTTGACTGGTGAAACTATTGCAGGTTTTCCAGCGTCGATATGACGGCCGTGAAGACTTTAATACGCGTTGGATGGATTATCGACTTGGCTTTGGTCGACTTGGAACAGAATTCTGGTTAGGAAACGAACACCTCTACCACATCACCATGCAAGCCGATTACCTTCTACGGGTAGATCTGGAGGATTTCAACGGCAAGAAGGCCTGGGCAACGTACGCCGATTTTCGAGTTGGGATGGAGACGCAAAACTACAGATTAAACATTGGCAATTTTACAGGTGGAAAGGCTGGTATGTATTCACTCTCTGTCCATCACCACCCTGACCTGTAGTTTTACAGCCCGGGAAAGAGGCTACAGACACCACCCCTCTTCTAAAATTAACCCATTCTTTTTGATTAGTGGAGCTTGTCCAGCCTGACACCCATTTCAATGTGTTTTGCTCATTCCAGGTGATTCATTGAGTGCACATTCAGGCAGCTCCTTCTCAACACGTGACAGCGATCTCTCCGGAGGGGCGTGTCCTTCTTTCAGGGGAGGGGCATGGTGGTATCCACGCTCATGTGGTAACAGTAACCTGAATGCTCGCTACCTGGCTGGCGTACACACGGAGTTTGGTGAAGGGGTCATGTGGGAGACCTGGAGGGGTGTGACGTATTCTCTTCGTCGTACAGAGTTAAAGTTTCGACCAATGGTAGAAGCTGATCGTAAGCGGGCACGGGGTCGAGAAGTCAACGGGGAAAGTGAGGAGGAAAAAAAGAAGGGGGCGGAACAAGAGGATCTGTTTGACGAAGAAGAGGGGGGATCATCCGGGGACAGTGACCTAGACGGAGATCGAACCATCCAACCAAGAAAAAGTAAAAAGAACAAGAAACAGTAAATCAACTCTTTCCAAAATGCACAAATTCACAATAAGCATTTTCTTTATGGTTCCATTTTGAAATCATATGCGCCCTCTACGAGAAGCAACTTGTTTGAGTGTGCAAGGTAATGTTTTTGTTCACCAATTACAAATACACCGACATAGTTGAAATGCTTGTGGGTTTTCTACTTCCTTCCTTCTTTTTGTCATTTATTTTACCTCAATAGTATTGCTCTCTTAGATCAGTCTTTTTATTAGTTCATAATGACATCACCATTACGTAACCTCACTGGTTATCCATGTTTGATTTATCTCAATCAATCTATTGTATGTAAACTGCAGTAAGGTAAGGGTTTTTGAACCTGTTTTATTCGTTTGACTTTTTGAAAAGAAAACAATTAAGTAAGGGATATTAACGATGTTCCATGTAGCCAACTGAATACAAAAATATGTTTCCTGGGCCTGACTGACAAATTTGTGAGACTATTAGTCAACACTCATAAACAATTGTTTGATCGATGTGTTTCTGTAATTTGCACCACCAATGGTCATGTTTGATGATGGAAATAAAGCGCTTTTAATTAAAGTAGAATACAAATTAAATAAACTGAAAAGTTGTGATATATTTACGGCATCAAATAACGAGTTATGACATCAAATGTATGCACATGAATCAATCTTCCATTTTACATAATTTGTCATAAACTGAACTCTAATGGAGAGTAAATATTGACTCATGGAAGTGTTTGCAAAGGTAGTACCACAAAACATGTTAGTCAGTCAACAATTCTACCCCCCCCCCCAGATATGTCTAAAACGAAATAATCAAAGATATTTGATTAAATATGCGTCAATTCATCAAGATCTAGTGATTCTCGTTTTATGCGTACAGTTGGCAAACATTTACCGACTTGCTCAATTTACGCATCTTTTAATGAGTGACAGATTCGGGTTGCGGGATGTGGTTTTGTGACCAGGTTCTAAGATCATTGAGTTTCTCTGTCAGTTGCCAGGCCGCAGAATTTAAGCGTAAAAACGTCTTGGTTTAACGATCATGATGACATCATGCGTGACTGTTACTCTGCACGACTTACGTTACGTCAGAATTATAATATTCCGCGGTGTCTGTTGGATGCCATCGAAAATTCGTCTTGAGATTACAAAATTACATTTTCTTCATTCATATTTCTTTCGTTTGTCCCCATGTTTTCTGTCTTCGCAAATTATACTGTTTCTGCATGCTCTGACTTAAGCTTGAATGAAGCCAATAAAAGAAAATATGCAAATGAGATGAATTCGAACTGTGTGTCTATTTTCTGGTAAAGTGTGAAGCTCTTTGCTGTTGTGTCAGAATGTGCATCACGTGATTGCAAAAAAACATGGGTTCGAATCCCAGCCGAGGTGATGACTTTTTTTGCACGACTCAGAAATCACCGAGTGTATAGGTCTACAGTGTATATATGTACATGTAAATCCGACATACAATCCGCCACAATGTGTTTAATTGTTATCTTATTCGAATAGACTGTGCAAGTCTACCAAGTAGTCGAACTTAAGGGACCAAGTTGACCCCAACTATATTAAGTTTTATGTGTTCTGTTTCTTCAAATACTTCAGTTTTACGTAGTTTCGTATAAAAAGTGATTACATTTCGCCTAACTGACGTTCATGTTATCGTTAAATCCATGTAATGATCGCATTAATTCGGGCATGATTCGCAAATGGGGTTCAAAAAAGTAAACGTCCTCGTCCTAAGTTTTCATGTTGTTTCTTCGTTAATTAAAAAAAAAATTATTTGTATAAAAAAAATACAATTGTATTAATAAAAAATTAATAAAAGTGTTTTTAGTTTCATAAAATGTTGTATATAAGTATAGTCAGTTTTAAAAGAAGATTTTATTTCATAACAAAATACATTCTTCGTTCGACTTTTTTTCTCGTGTTCGATACACGCGAGACTTGCACGGTCTATTGCACGCGTGGATGAATCTCCAGAGGGAACCAGTTCTCGTTTGGTCCCGTATTGAGACCTGTTCCAAGCTGCACGGAGCAATATTGCTAAATCGCCTCAATCAATCATTCTTCCTGACTTTCGGCAAACACCAACAAGACAACGGTAAGATTCAGAGGCAAAAGTAATTAAAACTTGAAAAGATACCGGCAGAGTAAACACATTTCAGTCTAAGTGTTTCATTTATAAGGCTTGTTAATAAACACTCAGTCGCCATTTTGATTCCTGCTGCAACGTGTTTACTTGTGTTTAAAACAAATTGCTACCGGTATAGTCTGGATGGTAGTGTAACACAGCATAGTATCATGTAACAAGGTGGGGTACCTGACTGGTTGGCGCAGCGTTGTATGGTGTTATCAGATTAGAAGACATTAATGTTCAGTGTTTGTCAAGAACTAATTGCTGCTTCTTGAAGCTTCGTTGAAAGACGGCTTCAGTAAATAAACAGAAATAATGAAAACCAGAAAATTCTATTTCTCGATGACATAATTTTATCCCCGTCTAACATCTATGGTCCGGTGATTGTTTATCTAAAAAGTAAAAGGGATGGTGTTGCTCATAAACTCACGACCAATGGAAAGACTTCAACAAGTTTTTTACAGCAACAACAGACAATAAATTATCGTGTTCCTTTTTCCAAGCAACCCTTTTGACTTACAATACTGGTAACGAGTGTGTGATGAAACTATTACAGTATTTAATACTGCAAAGGTGTTTTTAAACTGCCAGAAAATGTTCAACTGTTTAGTTGAGTTTCTTATAAAAATTCTTATTAAATGTTGACCTATTTAGAAGACCACTGTGGGGAAGTGTCTACCCTGATAGTCTGTAATAAATGAATCTATGGAGGCCTACAGCAAACCACGTTAATGTATAACCTTACTGGTTACAAGTGTCTTTATAGCATTTATGGGCATACTTTCATATATTCACAAAACATCAATCCATCTGGTCCCTTTTTCCGAATAGCTTAGAGTTACTATGACAACAGAGCAGTGTACATCATATGAATGTGCCTGGTGTCTATTTCACATGGCAACTGGGGCAATTTTGTGTTCCTGCGTAGAGCAGAATTGTGTTTCTTCACGAGCCAAGACGATGTGCAGAGTAAGTAAACAATGTTAAGTTGCTAAGTTTTTTGTATCATAAATTGCATACACTTTAACTGCCAATCAGTCAGAATGGCTCAACTTTACGTGAGCAGACATGATCGTCGTGTATTAAACGAATATGTCTCAAATATTTACTGGAATATTTAACCGAAAATTAATCGAATATCTAAAAGTATTTACTTTACCTACCTGCAACTTAGCCTATCTCATTTGACTGTATACTGAATCGAGCATTTCATCAAATAATGAAAACGAATCGAATAATGTCGAAAGGGGGAATATAGGTCAATTAGCAAACTAAGCAACGTAATAACCCCTAGAGTGGTCTTTGAAACAGCTCGATTATTGATCAATTATTTGAATGACTTCGAATCTATTGGTAATCAACAGCCGAATCTGATTGAATAGGTATCGATTACTTCTTATTATCATCAGCTTCTGTGATTAACAGAGTCCTACTTATTGAAGACGCTCTCTGGACCTCTCGGAATATTTATTTGTACTTTATTTTGATCTGCATCTGCCTTCAATGATCCTCAAGCTCATCTAAAAAACGATTACTGAGCCGCGCAATCTCACTTCAGTTTGTCAGTCAGTTGACACTGAAATGACAAGATGTTAGGAGTACGAAGATGTGTTTATATACATACCATGCTACTCCTATTTGTTTTAATTAAAACTACTTTAATATTAACCAGAGCAAAGATTTATATTCATTTTCATCTCCTCCAAAAGGAGAATCAAGATCGTGTGTTGACCTCTCGTAGTTGTCAAAAATGGAGGCAAAGAAAGATCAAAATGAGGAAATTGTGAAATTGGGGTTGCTACGATAGTGCATCGCACTGTACCAGTATTTTTTTTTTATAGCTGTCTTTTAATTGCTTGGGATTCGTGCTGCATGTAACAATTATCTCAATAGATAGTTAATAAGTTATCACTGGACATTTATTGCCTCAAAATGACATTTAAGTATCACAATTCAAGTCACGTTTTATTGTAACTCGACGCCTGAACTCAAACCAACAGTTACTGTTTAAATGATACAATTGAAAAATCTAATAAGTGTTTGCTAACGGAAAGTGACAATTTTCCCGCTTACCTTAGAAAAAACAACAACATTTAAACCATATCTTCAAATGACATAGTTAAACTGAAAATTCGATGAAACCCGAATTTTTTTCACCACCCACCAGGTAACAAGCAACTTCAACTTTACAGTGTATGACTAATTCAATTCTTAAATGTGTTCTTACAATTCTAAATTTTGTTTACCCCAAAGAAATGGTTCAAAGCTTTCTATTGATAGAGCTTTAACTTAATTTCTCAAACACCAAAAAGGCGATTCCTTGTGAACGAAACCAGGGCAAGCGTAAAACGTTTTGGTTCTCAAGAACTGCCAGGGTTTTCCCCAACTTTCTGCTAGAGGGAGAGGTGTTTTCTTAGCCATAAGTGAAACACGAGACGCTTTAGAACAAGAAAAAAAGCAAATCAAACTAATATTTACCAAGAGAGAATTGAAGTGCTTGTTGCACTCTGTACCACTTTAATCAGATTAGAGAAGAGACGATGAAAGTAGAAAGATAGACCGCCACGAGCGGGAAGGGTTGAGGATCTTTCTGAGGCCAGTAATTGTCTTGAATGTTTGCTTTTGAAGATCACGGCATCCTGGCTTATCCTCACATCATGTGCATCTCTCACTCATGTGTAATAAAAATTGTTATCATTTATTATTTGGGTCTAAACACAGTGTTTGTCAAGGTCCGATGTGTTCATCAATTGTGACGGAATAGAGGGAACTAATTCTCACATGGTCCCATGAGTAAAGGACTCTTCACAGAATACCATGAGGTTGACAATAGTAGGCTATTATTGAACTCTTCAAATCTGATGTTCGTTTATCGAACTCTAATTACTACTCTCTAAAAACTTCCGGGTCAATCCGACTAGAATTCTGCCTTAGTTTGACCATTTTCTGGGTCATTTTAACACAGATTCCGGGTCATGCTGACCTAGACATGGTTCCTGATCCGGGTAAGGCCCTACGGGTTCCTGATCCTGGTCATTTTGGCCTTGGAGTTATTGTCGTGTACTTTTGACGCGAGTGATCACAATACGACCTTAGAGATAAACAAACTACATTATTCTCAACTATTATTAGTTTGTGAAAGGTGAAAACTGAAAACGCCAAATGTCAATGTGGTTGCAGAATTTTCGAAAGGGAATTTCGAAAAGGGAAAAAATAGAAGAGTAAACGACCAGCCAGCAGAGTGGTAGGAATAAATGCTTGCCCCGTCCACTGCAAACCACTTTATCTTGATTGCTTGACCAACTGGCCACTCTGCCGTACATTTTATCTCATCATTTGTCACGCTGCGACCAAGAAAAAACGGTGGGTTGAGATGAGCTCAAAGTTCAAGCGTCAATGACAATGAGCGGGTCCGTGAGTGAAGGGTGATGGGGGAGTAGAAGCAGACGAACCCCACGAGCAAACAGGCGTCATCACGGTGATTATCAATCTACTCAACCGCGTCAAGTCCACGTTTTCTACTCTCTCTTTGCATTATATTTTACTGGTTAAAGAGCAGTAATGATGGTAGGATATGATTAGAATAGAAGGATTTCCCAGGAAGACTAGCTCCAGTTTGGTTTGGTTAATTAGTAACTTTTCTAGTGTTTAAATCCCAAGTACCTGATGCCTGGATATTTGCATAGACTGGCTCCCATTATGTACTTGAAATTTGACGATATTAATCTCATAATGTTAGCAAATAGTTTCATCACTAATAATTAATATCACATCTAAAAGCTTTCCATATAATGACATCATCACGATTAGCTGAAGCATCCAATCAGAAACCACCAATCGCCACGATGACCTCATCACGTGATGTATCAACCAACCAACAGCGTTCCTTTACTTGATAGTGACATCATGAGCAGAATTAACCAATCAGCACATGCCATAATTACGACGTCACGGATTGATCAACCACTCAACGTCGTGGAGCTCACACATACCAAACAAGATGCACGATCACTATTAATCAGTGTGTGCACGTCTCTAAGCAACCTAGACAGATTGTTGGCCTTTACTGCTTCATTTCGTTTATGAGACATTCTCGGAACCCAGGCTGGTGTGAACGAACGTCACTCAGCAAGACGCGGTGAACAAGACCGTCAGAGTGCCCATGCTCAATCAGGTCTGGTAGACGGTATACACTACAGCTCTTCATCACCCACCACCACAACAGCGCAACGTGTGTCTGGATAAACTTGAGTCGATTGTTGCGTCTAAGTAAAAGCTTACTCAACACCAAATCGTGCCATTACCGAAAAACAACCTGTGATTGCTACACATTCTTGACTTCATATCTAGAGACTAACATCCTTTTAAGTTGTTGGTTTCCTACACACGATTGCTGGACAAGGTTGAACATACGAGTCGTATTTGCTTCTCGTGTCCATTTTTCAAAATCAACTTTCCTCCATTTCAACTTGACCGAGTGGACGTTTGATGATTACGGTTGTTGGCAAAGCATCACGAAGAACATATTTGTTCAAGTGGTTTGAATATTTACCTCCTGCCAGGTATATACTCGTTTTAATGGAAAAGAGCGGGAAATTTATTCAGCATCCATATGAGGAATGGGGGTCTTATTGACTGTATCATAACTACAAGTTCTTTAAGTCATTGATTGGCTGAGTAACATCACGTGGTGTGCTATTTACTCGTTGATTGGTTAACTTCAAACACGCGCTTTGGTTTTCACAAACACCTCCAGAGTAGATGTAGTGTGCAAACCCTAACGTCATTGGTCACTGATTAGATAAGTGTCTTAGATCTTAAAGAAGGATAAAATCTGCGAGTGTTTATTAAGAGTCAACGAGGTTTGATTGTTGGAACGTCACGGCACTTCGTCCGAGCGCGCGTGAGTGGTTTTTGCTGGGAGTATTTTCACTCCGTGTGCTGAGCTGACTTCATGACGTAGTGCTTATTAAAACAACTCTTCGTTTGTACAGCAGATATACTGTCTACACAACTTCAAGATCGCAAACGTTAGATCCTTTCTCGTCAGAGGTATCCTTAATTCAACAAGACATTGTTTAGCTTCAATTTGGAGGATGAACAACTGACTACAAGCTTATTATCGCTGAGAAATCTCAACACAATTTGAATGATTTCGACGAAACAGTTATCGAATGATTGTTTGGCTGAAGCAGAATCTTGGTTAGAGAGATTGGGTAATTGGTCAACTCAAAGCTATGTAAACTATAGCCAAGAATTACATATAAACAAGTGTCTGGGGATTCGAATCTGTCACCCCTAGATTGCAGGATCTCACCTAGACAGCCTTGCGATAGTCATATCAGTTGGACAACTGAAAAACATCTGGCTGATAAGATTCGGACTCCCGACCTTTGCGGACGGACGGAGCGTAAGATAATTTGATCTTAACGGCTGATGGAGATGGAGACTAACTCCTCTGATACGATTAAGCCATGGGATAATGACTACCCATGGGATGCTATTATTGTTCTGCAGTTAATAGCGGCCATTACTGGTATAATTGGTAACTTTTTTGTAATAGTGGTCTACGTCTACCGTCGACGCATGAGAAATACTACCAATGCTTTTATTGTCAATCTTGCAGTTGCAGATTTGATCACGTCGTTCTGGATCATACCCTTACCAAGGTATTACAATATTCCACAGTCTTGGCATGGACGGATGTACTGTAAACTGATATTCAGCTCAGTTTTTATGTGGATTTCTATCGTAGCATCGCTATTAACGTTGACTTTGGTGTCCTTGGAGCGATATTGTGCCGTCGTTCATCCAGTTCGGTACCGGGTGATTTTCTCCATGAACAGACCTAAATACATCATTGCTTGTACGTGGTTAAGTGCAGTTATTATAAACACATTTCAACTTTATGTTGTTGAACTTAAAGATCAAGTATGTCAGAATGTATGGCCAAGTGTTGGTTTCCGGTATTTCATTGCTACTTCAGTTTTCATTGTGGAGTTTTTCGCGCCAATGATAGTGATGCTTACTGCTAACATTATTACAGTACGAACTCTGAAGTCGCAGGCAAGGGCTCTACTTCAACGGGACCAATCGCGCTTCAGCCCGGCCTACTCACTCCTCGAAGCACGCAAGAAAGTCATCGAACTCCTCTTCATCGTCGTGATAACTTTCATCATCTGCTGGACACCAGATCAAATCGGTTTCCTTATTTATCATTTCGGTGTAGTTCCTGAGAACTACCTTGCTGGGATTCTATATAGGTTACTGGTACTCCTTGCCTTTGCCAATTCGTGTTTAAACCCCATCATCTATGCCTTCAAAAATAAACATTTTAGGCATGGACTTTTGAATATGTTTCGAGGAAGGGGGAATCGAGTTGGGAGTAACGCAGAGTCTGTTGCGGCCGATGAAGAATTCAATACTCCTAATGCAATGTTACGGACAGTCCGAACGAAGGCTCTCTCTACCGCGCGACGATGATTTAGTTACCCATAAAAACACTCTGATCTACCCATGAGAGAGAAGAGACGTCATGGAAGGGGATGGATTCAAAAACTAAACTCGGACTGGTTTAGGAAAGGCACGGTGTCGCTAAGATGGTCGTTTGATACAAATAATAATTCTGTCATCAGCAGTTTTATGTTTTCATGAACTATCGACACAAACATCGACATTTATACGATAGTCTCTAGCTAGTCTTGACTAAAAACCCATTTTCTGTAGATTTTTCTTAGCCTACAACTTGATTTTTTGTCAGTTTGGATTGTTTTTCCCGCCTAAATGAAGTTCCTTTGACCTCAGTCCGAAACCATACTATAAGCCTGTATTAATCAGAGGATCCAATTATTTCATATTGTGCTTGGAACTGAGGAATAAAATAACGGATACACAGATCACAGGTTAAACCAAAGTTGATGTGCCTAAAGTATTGAATGCGCTGCAAGATAAAATGAGAAGCACGTGGTACGTTAGTAAAGTTTGAATTAACAAACCGTTAGCATTCAAA